>SKCR01044630.1:0-48114 GCA_019454045.1 Zanthoxylum bungeanum
GAACTTTATTAAGCTAGGATTAATTGCGGAGAAACTTTATCTTGGATAAAGTACTATTTAAAGAGAGAGAAAGATTAATTCGGAATTAATCGATGAAATAATATATTCGATATATTATTCGAAATTAGATTTCAATGCGGAATTAAAATCGGATTTTAATTCGGGCAAACAAGTTAATTTAGAATTAATTCGATAGCGATGTGAATAGTAATGTCATTAGGCATAATTATTTAATTACGTCGCGACGGAAATTCGTTAATTCGGAATTAGCGAAACCCAGTCCGGAAGCGTTTGCGGACACACTCGCATTTTGAATCGAGTGGGGCCCACAAGTCACATCGCGAAGTCACGTCACTTGTCATTCATTAGTGATAGATGTCAAGATTCACTTTTTGGTGAAAGACACCTAGTCACTATTCATGATGGAGTTACGTGTGGCTAATTAATGAAGTTTTGGAGCCAAAATGCTTTTGAATTTTTGAAAAGGCATATACCAAATTTTGGTATTAGTTTTTCATTTTTATGTTTTTAGAAAACAAATTTTAAAACAAAATCTCTCTCTTCTCTCTCTTTGTCGTGAAACCCATTGGAGGAAAGCTTGGAGTTTTTATTCATTTGCTAGCACAAATCAATGGATCAAAACAAAGGTGTTAGGGAAACCAACAGAAGAGCTTGGATCTTGAAAAGCTTGGAACTTGGACTCTCTTTTCCTTTGGCTGAATCTTCATCAACAAAACCCTCACTTGGCCTAATCTTTGAGTGCTTGGAGGAGTTCATTATTGTTGAGCATCACATCAAATCGATCGTTGTAAGTAAGTTTCCGCCATGCTTCTTAGTTATATTCATTCATTTCATTGCTTAAAATTGATCTAGGGACATTAATAGAAGCCAACATTCCAATGGTCACTCCAAATATCAGAACATATAGAAATACGACCTTTCATCTCTTTAAATATATCATTTAAAATAATTCTACCATTTTTATATATTTAAAAATATGACGTTTTGTTGTGTTTCGAGTCATTCTTCATATAGAAGGATTTAAAGCATTATGCACGTAATTAGTAAAATGAATTTTTTCACCAAAGCTTAAAGAAAGATGTGTCATATAAGTTAATTTCACAAATTCTTCTCTATTTTTTGCATCAGAATATTTAAATAAATCTACAGTACTCGTACCTCTACTAGATGATACGTACCTGGCTATTTGAGCTTGCGTCGTATCAATTCCAAGTTCGACCGGATGATGTTTTTCCAGGTGGTTGATCATATTACCGTATCCACCAAAAAGTTTATAGGTAACCCCACAATAGTTACAAAGTGTATTATCTTCTAGGAATTCCAAATGAAAATGAATTTTGAAAACATCCGAGGAACGAGCCTTAACTTCTCCTCTCCGTGATTGTGCACCGACACTAGGGCCACTCTCCTGGGTTGGCATGTTTGACATTATGTTCTCAGATGAACTTGCCATTTTTCGTTTGAGAAATTAGGAAGAAAAATAAGAAAATTGACTAATTGCGAATGATAACAAATTAACAACTAATTGAATTGAGAATGAGAATAAGATTATAAGAGAATTGTATTGAATTGAGATTGAGATTGAGAATAAGAGAATTATAGAAAATGAGAGAGTTGAGAATAATGAAAAATGAATCCTATTTATAGAGTTTTAGAATTTTTTGATACTTAAAATGCCCCTAAATATAAACATTTTATTACAGTTATTAGGGATATATTAGTAATTTACATTTTCATTTATTATTTTTTTAAAAAAACATTTTTTTAACGGCTCTCTGCCCCTCCCCAATGGCTACTAGCCGTTGGGGAGTAGGTGTTGGACAATTATGACCCATAGCGTCACTATTTGTAAAAGACATTGTGTTTTTGTACAAAATTAACTATGTAGTAATGAAATTACCTTTTACCATTTTGTAATTTATTTACTTTGATATATAAATGGTAAAAGTCCTTATGATTAGTTCCAGATTGAGATGATATGAGACATTATCAATCCATAAATGTTTAATCATTAAATATCCCTAGTCGTAGTATTATCGAGATTGGACATCGATAATTCGGAATAGACTAGTATTACACTTGTACGCGTTGTGAGGGCATAACAACATAGTTCTCATATACTTAAGCATTGGATACTTATGCAAGTACGATAGGAGATTGTGTTTTACCGATGGTACGGAAAACAGCTTCTCTCTGGATAGACCTCGCGGAATCCCATTGGTAGTATGTATATATGTCTATGGGAGTCCGCACCAGGGTAGGTGTATTTGGTCTTAACCTGAGACTTTCATCGCTAGTACTTGCGATAATCGATACACTTTGGTTTTGGTCTTAACAGGTTATGTGTACGCCTCTTTTGGGTTTATTGAGAATCGTAGTGTATTGGATGTGATGTCAAGACAAAAGTATCACTTCAAACATATGAAGATGATGATCACGTAGGGATTCAGAACTGGTTCTCTATTGTGTTGTAACCATCGGGATAATATGACAAGGTCAGGATTATTCGATTCAAAGAGACTAGTTACTAGATATTCGATATATGCTTCGTACGGGGCAGACATTTTTCTAGCCTCATGCCTTGCACGTGAACATCTGATACTAGATCGTAATACGCAATACTACGATATACTGCGAATGATATAGATCGTATATTCCATTAAGAATATTTCTGGAGAATTGGGTAGGCATGGCGCTTTGCTAGAAGCTAACCTTGTGTCGTAAATCGGTAAAAACATAGTACTAGGTACGTACGTCTTCGGATAGTCCGACGACCGGATTTACTGCCAACAAATCCAGGGATCTCTTGGGTCGCTTCCCGAAGATTCACCGATGACGTATGATTCGAGCTTAATTAATCTGGGATTAATTACGGAGAGACTTTATCTTGGATAAAGTACTATTTGAAGAGAGAGAAAGATTAATTTTGAATTAATCGATAAAATAATATATTCGATATATTAAATGAAATTAGATTTCGACGCGGAATTAAATTTATATTTTAATTCGGGCAAATGAGTTAATTTATAATTAATTCGTTAGTGATGTGAATAGTAATTTTGCTAGGCATAATTATTTAATTAATTCAATTTAATTACATCGCAACGGAAGTTCGTTAATTTGGAATTAGCGAACCATAGCCCGGGAGTGTTTGCGGGCCCACTCACATTCGAAATCGAATGGGGCCCACATGTCACATCAAGTGTCACATCACTTGTCACTTTAAAGTAGCTTTATTGTGATGGGTTTTGGTGGAGTTGGTGGAACCTTGATATACACTCCAAAGTCAAGCCTTGATTGACTTTTACCAAACCAAAATTTGGTATATCAAATATTTGATTTTTGAAATCATTTTACACAACTTCATTTCTCTCTCTTATTGGCCGAATTTGATGAAACATTTTCCTCTCCCCTTTGTTCTTAATCTTGGCCGAAACTAAGCAAGAACAAGACCAAGAATTGTGGCAATTTTTGAGAGCTAACACTCATCAAGGAATCATACAAGGTGTTAGGGAAACGTATTCAAGAGCTTGGAAACCATTAAAAGCTTGGAGCTTGGAACTTCACATCTTGGCCGAATTCTTGGAGGTTCTTAGGGCAAATTTTATTGTTTGACGCATCCATAAACCGATCAATGTAAGTGTGTTTCCACCACTCTTCTACCCAATTACATAATACAATAATAGAAACCTCATTACATTGAGAGGAATTAGGTGAGAAGATAATACAAATAAATAATGAGAGACAATAGAGTGATTTATTCTAGGAAGAAGTTGTTAAATATCCATCCGCATATCGTTATTAATTTATTTTTCGCTCCTTATTATGCCTTTACATGCATGTTTAAGGGTGTATGATGAGACCTAACAAAGATAATTAATTGGTTGCCAATTACGTGAAAAAACCCTCAAAACATATTAAGCGTTTTTCCTTCTGTTGAGTGATTCTTACTCAAGATCCAAAGTTGGCATTGGTTTGTTGGCCAAAGTCAAGACCTCTATCAATTGCGGATGTGTTTGAATCATGAAGGCTTTGTTCCACATCGGTGTCTTGTCCAAGTTGTGATTTGTTGGCCAAAGTCAAGATCACTTCTTGTCCATCGACATTGATTACGAAGCTTTCCATGTCAATGGGTTCCGCTTAACTGGAATCATTAAGATTGTTGTGCCAAAGTCAAGGCTTAGTTGATTCAGACGAAAAGGTTAGGCAAATATATTAGATATATTGGCATATATATTGTATATATGTTTCGGACTTGGATGTCCACCTACCGGATCTAGGAACTGGATAAGATCCAATTGATCTTCGAGATCTACCTAATTAAATATCATACAGCTTGTTGGCCGAAGTCAAGGTTGTGCGTTATTTAACGGGATCCTAGCCCACTAGGAAACTGGGCTTCCCGAGTACTCGACAGAGGGTTAGAGGCTCACCGAATAATAGTGGGATGCTAGTATTGAATTTACAATTTCGTTCAGATACTTAGCTTTACTCGCTTTCAAATTATTTCGTCAAAATTATTTTATTAGTTGGACTAATATAATGTTATTTTTCTTATAACAGTTAGACTGTACTCATATATCGTTGATTAGATAGTTGAACTATCGTAATCAAGATGACGGGAAAGGGCAGTGTCCGTGACATTATCATGGGCGAAAATGTCTTTAAGGGCACAAACTTTTCCGATTGGGAAATGAATCTGAGGATTGTCCTTGGATCTGAGAGGCTGCTATATACTATAGAGACACCTCTTGGGCCTAAGCCAATACCTGATCAGTTACTTGAGCTGGAGCTTTGGAAGACTCACAGCGATGATAACTCTACTGCTCAGTCTATTATGCTTGCTGCTATGACTCAGTATTTCCGTTGACAGAACAAGGACTTGGATCCCTATAACATGTTGGCGAGGTTGCACGATCTTCACCGATCTAACCGAAGGTCGCAGAGATATGAGTTACAAAAGAAGCTCTTCTGTTCACGTATGTCAGAAGGCATGTCTGTTAAGTCCCATGTGGCACAGATAATTGCTGACATTGATGAGTTGGCTTAGATGAGGATAGTCTTAGAGGCTGAGACTACTATAGATTTGATCTTGCAGTCTCTCCCCGAAACTTGGAGAGGGTTCATCATAAACTATAACCCGATGAACCTGTTGGACAGTTATGACTCATAGCGTCACTATTTGCACATATCATAGTGTTGTTGTACAAATTAACTATGTGACAAAGGAGATTTCTCTCTTATCATTTGTGATTAGATCACCAAGATATATAAATGATAGGAGGTCCTTGTGATTTATTCCTAGATTGAGAATGATATGAGACAGTATCAGTCCACGGAGGATAAATCATTAAATATCCCTAGTCAGAGTATTATCGAGATTGGACATCGATAAATGCGTAAAAGACTAGTATTACACTTGTGCTTGTTATGAGGACATAACGACATAGTTCTCATATTTTTGGGTATATGATACTCATGCAAGTGTAATAAGAGGTTGTGTTTTACCGATGGTACGGAAAACAGCTTCGCTCTGGATAGACTCCCTCGGAATTCTATTGGTTGTATGACTATGTGACTATGGAAGACCGAAATTAGGGTAGGTGTATTTGGTCTTAACCTGAGACTTGCACCGCTAATACTTGCGACAATCATTATACTTTGGTTTTGGTCGTCAAGGGCTTTAACCGGTTTCTATGTACGCCTCTTCTGGGTATATTGAGAATCCTAGTGTGTTGGGTGTGATGTCAAGACGGAAGTGTCACTCCAGTCATATGGAGATGATGATCACGCAGGGATACAGAACTGGTTCTCTAAAAGGTTGCAACCATCGGGATAATATGACTTGGTCATGATTATCCGATAATAAAGAGACTAGTTGCATGTCATCTGATATATGCTTCGTACGGAGGAGACACTGAACCAGCCCCGGGCCTTGCATGTGATCATCTAAAACTGGATCGAAATACGCAATACCACGTATACTACGCCTGATACAGATCACTATATTCCGGTAAGGATATTTCTGGAGAATTGGGTAGGCAAGGCGTTTTGCTAGAAGCCAACCTTGTCTTGTAAATCGGTACAAACGTAGTACGAGGTACTTACGTGTTCGAATAGTTCGACGACCCGATTTACTGCCAACATATCCGGGGATCTCATGGGTCGCTTCCCGAAGATTCACCGATGACGTTTGACTCGCACTTTATTAATCTGGGATTAATTAGATAAGAGAGAAAATTAATCTGGGATTAATTGCGGAGATATTTTATCTGGGATAAAATATCATTTAAAGAGAGATAACGATTAATTTGGAATTAATCGATAAATTAATATATTCGATATATTAAATGAAATTGGATTTCGACGCGGAATTAAAATTAGATTTTAATTAGGGCGAACAAATTAATTTGGAATTAATTCGTTAGCGACCTGAATAGTAATTATGCTTGGCATGATTATTTAATTAAATTACATTTAATTAAGACACAACGAAAAATTCATTAATTTGGAATTAACGAACCTGAGCCCGAGATTGTTTGCGAGCGCATTCATATTTTGAATTCGAGTGCGACACAAGTCAAATCAAGCGTCAAATCATTAGTCATATCAAACGTCAAATCGCTAATCAATTCAAGCGTCAAATCACTTGTCACTTTGAGTGATGTGACCTGAGAACTTGAGTGATGTGACTTGACAACTTGAATGATGGGAATAGTGATGTGGTAGTTAGAAGGCATTTAATTGTTATTTACCTTTGACTTTTGCAATGAAAAATGGTATATGTTTATTTTGTTTTGGAAATCAAATAACATACATATCTTTTATCTCTCTCTCCTCACCATCTTCTTCCTCTCTCACACGCCTATAGTGGGCTATTTTTCCTTCTTCTTTGACAGTTTACTGCCGTGAACAATGGAGAAGCAAATGATGATTTTGTTGCAAAATCAAAGTGCTAGCACACTCCGGAGTTGTCCGTAGGTGATAGGGAAACCCACCCACGAGCTTGGAACCATATCACACGAGCTTGGAGCATTGATCAAAGCTGAATCTTGGAGAGGACAGCAGTGGACTGCCGTGAACGGCAGTGGGCAGAAAATTATTTTTTGTTCATTGCCGCATCGCTCAACCGCTCGATGTAAGTATTCCGCAACTTTCTTTGATGTATTCACTTATGTTTTATGCTTGTTATTCAATCCTCGGGACCGTAGAAACTCCAACAATGGTATCAGAGCGGAGTAAAAGCATGAAAATGAAATAGGGCTTAAAATTTGGGTAAAATGTATCTAAGCATGATTTGATTAAATTGGATGTTTGAGTATGCTTAATAAATATTTAATTGAAGTTTGATTTGATCAATTTCAAGAAATTGTGTTTGGAACAAATTTCCCCAATATTTATGGCTTGGCCGAGAGTTCAAGAGCCCTAAATGTCTTGGAATTTTATTTCGTTGATCATTGGATGAGTTGGAAATGATTGGGAAATATTGATTTAGAATTTGATTGGATTGAATTCGGAATTAATTTGAAAAATCCCTCAATTGTCGAGAGTATAGCATGTGTAATTGGGTTTGATTTTTGATGAAATGTGTTGGACATGTTTTGTTGCTGATAAGCATGATTAATTAGGCTAATTGACGTTTTGGAAATGTTAATTGGGTATTTAATTATATTATGCACTTTGTTTAATTAAATTAAGAAATTGGATTTTTGTAATTTAATTAAATTGGGCTTTAAATTGGAATTTGGGCTTTAATGGGCTTAGTTGTACCAAGTTGGGTTTAGGCTAAATTGGTTAGATCCAATTGGGCCCAAAACCACTTCCGTTAAGTCCAAATGCGACTATTGGGCCTTTAAAGTTTAATTGGGCCTAATGGTCCGAAATTGATTTCTAGGCTTATGGGGTTACTCCTTGATTGGGCTTTGGTTGCCGAAGCCCACGCCTTAAGAAATTAATTGAAAGCCCATTAGACTTTAATTAATTGACATTGGAGGTCAATCAGGCTTTGAGACCCGTAACGATTAAATTTGGAATTTAAGTCATAAAGGTTCGTTAATAAAGTGTAGTATTTAATTTGGAATTAAATAGCGAATTAGTATTAAATACATATTGAATTGGATTTAATTATGTAGTTTAATTTAATTCGAGAATTCGTACTTTGAGTACTTATTCGCAAAACGAGATTGACTCGCACAAAATCAAATCGTTTTTTGAACATTAGATGGTCATTAATTATCAGATTAATTAATTTAATTATATTGATTAATAAAATGCTTGTGTGAATACATGGTTGTGATGCATGAATAATGTATATCGGATGGATATTAGATGGGTGGGGTAATTTTAGAAATTGTTGTAATAAATTTGGAATTTATTAATTGGACCTGCGTGTCCAACCTTATTACCTCCTTATTCTTTGTATTCTCTTCTCACATATTCCCCTCAATGTAAATGAGGTTTCTTTAGAAGTGTAGTGTAACGAGTACAAGTAATACATGTGCTAGCGGGAGACAGAAATGGAGAGATTTGATCTAGGATAATTGTGTAAAGTATCCATCCGCATATCATTATTATTTTATTATACGCGCTTTATTATGTGTATAGAATGCATGTTTAAGGGTGTATGATGATGAGACCTTAACAAAGATAATAAATTGGTTGCCAATTTGCACGCGAAAAACCCTCACAAATATTAAGCGTTTTTCCTTCCATTGAGTGATTCTCACTCAAGATCCAAGACTGGCATTGGCTTATTGGCCAAAGTCAAGGCCTTTGTCCGTCGAGGATGTGTTTGAATCACGAGAGCTTTTTTCCATATTTGTGCCTTGTCCAAGTTGTGGTTTGTTGGCCAAAGTCAAGACCACTTCTTGTCCATCGACATTGATTACGAAGCTTTCCATGGTCAATGGGTCACGCTTAATTGGGATCACTAAGTTTGTTGTGCCAAAGCCAAGGTTTAGTTGATTCAAAGGAAAAAGATTAGGTAAGATATTGGATATATTAGCATATAATATATATATGTTTCAGACTTGGATGTCCCCCTACCGGATCTAGGAATTGGATGGGATCCAATCAATCTTAGAGATCTACCTAGTTAATTATCATACAATTTGTTGGCCAAAGTCAAGACTGTGTGATATTTAACGGGATCCTAGCCCACTAGGAAACAAGGTTTCTCGAGTACTCGACAGAGCGTTAGAGGCTCGCCGAAAAATAGTGGGAGGCAAGAATTAAATTTGCAATATTCGTTTAGTTACTTACCATACGCGCTCAAACAAATATCATTCGTCAAATAAATTAAATGTTAGTTGGACTAATATTTAAATCGTTGTTTTAAAACAGTTGGACTGTATTCAAACTAATTCAATAAATAGTTGATTTTGTAATTGGATTATAGTAATCATTATAATTGAATTAAAAAATTAAAAGGTATAGTTGATTATATAGTTGGACTATAGTAATCATTATAAATAATAGTACCTAAATCGTTGATTAAATAGTTGGACTATTAGAATCAATATGAAATCGAAAGATTGACATTTAAAACATAATCCAAGGGAAAATGTATTTAAATGGTTTAATTTCAAATTGGGAATAAAATTTCAAGATGATCCTGGAATCTAATAAGTTACTTTATTTGATAAAAAAACATATTAGGCCTAAGCCCAAAGTTAAGCAATAGTAGAGCATGATCTTTAGAAGATTCATGTAATGATAACTTAAGTGCTTAATCCATTAAGCTTGTCTCAATAGACTCATTAATTCCTTTATCAGAACTAAGGGTTAGATCCTTAAAGTACGATATTGAAATTGAAGGATCCACATAAATCTATACTTAGATTTTAGAAGTACTGAATTGCAATAAATAACTCTTGGAGAGTTAATGACTATTCTCAAGGAGATAAAGTCAAACTTTATAATTAGGCAAGTAGCGCAAGGCGCACCTTACTTCGATATTCTAAAAGGCCAAGGCTTGGCCAAAAGCTTATGGAGTGTTGAAAAGGGCAAAGGCAAAATCATTATAATCTTCTGGGAAGATAAAGGACAAATCCTAAAATGTCTGCCTAAATTATGGCAAACGGGATCGCGGAAGCGTGACTGCCGTTTGGACAAGGCAGAAATGAAGGAATTAAAGAAAGGGCAAGGCTCTGACTTTAAATATGTTTGTCATTAGTATGTTCACTACTAGTATTGAAATTGGATTTTATATACTTAGTGTGATACATAAATATGTACTGATGTGCAGAATCTGCTATGAGCAGGATACTGACTTTAGATGAGATTAATCTACGAATCGGAAACAGGACGTAAGTCGTTGTTTTACCGTAGATACCTAAGTTTAGGAACTACCCCAAGGGTGTTTACTTAAATTAAGAAACTGTTATAATGTAACTAGTTTGACTAGAAACATTATCTCTATATCGAGTATAACTCGTTGCGAGTGAACCTTTATATTCTAGAACACTAAATGTTTTATTATATAAATATGATATTGAGATAAGCACATTAGATGTGAATAATAGAATTTATATTTTGAATATAAATAAATCTCGAACATATCGCGTGACAAACAAATAGCTCAAACTGATTTGATCAGATGAAACTTACTATGGCATTGTTGTCTGGGACACAATTAAACAAGACTCGTATATCCACACTTTCGAAGTGTGGGTACTCGAACTGATTTGATTCCAATCAAATAAAGTCTACGAGTCTAGTATATTGGGTAAAGTGCCTAAAACACTATTTACTTGGTAAAAGTGTGAATGCCAACGATCTATTAGCCCTAGTTCATAGTGAAGCAAGTGGGCCCATGTCTAGCTAGGCTAGAGGTGGATATGAATATTTTGTGACCTTTACAGATGTGGCATCGCGTTATGGTTAAGTGTTTCTTTTGAAACACGAATCGGAAATTTTAAAGTTTCGACACGAAATAGACGAACAGATCGGGTAAAGTATTAAAACTGTCACGGTAAGACCGTAATGGAAAATACTTAAGCAATAAGTTTCTCATATACTTGAAAGATTATAGTATTCTTTCAAATGAGGACTCCTCCCGGAACACGTCAATATGACGGTGTGTCCGAACAGAGTAACCGAATTTTGTTAGACAAGATAAGGTTAATCATGAGTCGCTTTGAGCTACCATTTCCTTCAACGGATAAGCATAAACAGTGCATAACTTATTTTGAATAAGGTTCCATAATAATCTATTTGACAGATCACATATTAGATATGAACGGGAAAGAAACTGGGTTTCTCATTCCTGATAATTTGGGTATGCTGGGCATATGTTTGGATGATACCAAACTAGAACCCCAATTGGATAAGTGCCAATTATGGGTTATCCGAGGGATACCAAAGCATAGTACTTATGCGACTCACAAGAGAACAATTAGATTGTTGCTCGCCATGTGGTTTTCCTAAAAAGAATATCAGTATGCAGTGGAAAGTGGGAGGATAGTAAAACTCGATGAAAATCGGAGTAATACTGTTCAAGGCACCGAGTCCTTAATGGAACACAAACAGTTCATCAATGATGAAACTATTCCATAATCTTTGAATACACAAGAATCACATAGTTCGGAGAGAGTCAGAAAATAACCTGGAGTATGGGTTTCTGATCTCACCTCGTAAAGATGTTAATCTTTTGAGGAATACCAACTGACTACGTATGAGGAAGTGATACAAGGTATCGACTCCCTATTATGGCAAAGTTCCATGAGTCCGAAATGGATTCCATGTATATTACTATTTTTAGAATACTAGTTGATGTACCACAAGGCATTGTGCCTATTGGTAATATATAAGTCTTCAATGAAAACATACATGGATGGCAACATACCAACATATAAAGCTAGGCTTGTAGCGAAAAGGTATCGTTATCAACATTATGTTGATTATGATGAAATCTTTTACCTGTTGCCACTGTAAATCCATTTGGATAATGCTTGCTGATGCTGTATGTTTCATTTATGAAATATGTCAGCTTAACGGGAAAATCACTTTCCTGAAAAGGAAACTCTTTGGAGGATGTTTAAAACATCCTGACGATCTTGTCGTACCAAAACTAGCAAATAAGGTTTGAAGGTTATTCAATCCATGTTTGGATTGAAGTAAGCATTAGGTTCTTGGAATTGTCGCTTTGATGTAATCATAATGGTGTTTGATTTAATTCAAAACGAAAATGATTGTTGTGTATATAAGGAGGTTAGTGGGAGCGCACTGACAGTGGCTATCCTATAAATAATAATGACATGTCATTTCCTGGAAATGATATTCCCATAAAATAATCGGTGAAAGCTTGGCTTTCATGAAAATTCTCCTTAGAATTCTTTGGAGTTTATTCTAGGAATAAAGATCTACTAGGATAGATTTAAAGTTGTTAACACTCTCCGAGAACTCTTACATTGAAAAATGTAAGCGACCTGGTGTCTCATACGCTTTGAGCATATGGATTCACAAACAGATCAATCCAAGTGATAGTCACTGGATTGATATTAAGAACATCTGTCAGTATCTTGGAGAACTAAGGATGATATCTTAAACTATGGAGAATGAGAACTTGAAGTGACTGGGATCACTGTTGCAAGTTTCCAAACCAATTAAAATGACTATAAGTCACAAACGGTACTATACAGTTTGAATAACGGTACAGTGAACTGGAAATATTCCATGCAAGATACTGTTATCGAATAAACATCAAATGCGGGTTATTGCTGCAGCTGAGGCAGCAATAGAAGAAATCTCTGTCAACAATAAATCTAATTAGATTAGATATAGTTCTGTTAACAGCTGAGCTAGGCGTCAGCACAGGCTAAAGAATTAATGGTCTCATCAACGATCCAGATATATATACTTCGATACTCATCTGATTCGTTCGGATCATACGTCGTGGCGATGTGATGATCGTATAAATCGTATCAGACGATAATCATGCAAATCCACTGACGAAAGCACTTTCTCAGCAATTTGAGCCAACCGTACATAGTTCGGGTGTCAGACACTCGAGTGACTCGCTATAGGCCAAGAGGGAGAATATTGGACATTTATGACCCATAGCGTCACTATTTGTACAGATCATGGTATTGTTGTACAAATTAACTATGTGACAAAGGAGATTGCTCTCTTATCCTTTGTGATTAGATCACCAAGATATATAAATGATAGGAGGTCCTTGTGATTTGTTCCTGGATTGAGAATGATATGAGACAGTATCAGTCCACGAAGGATAAATAATTAAATATCCCTAGTCAGAGTATTATTGAGATTGGACATCGATAAATGCGTAAAAGATTAGTATTACACTTGTGCGCGTTAAGAGGGCATAACATCATAGTTCTCATATATTTGGGTGTAGGATACTCATGTAAGTGTAATAGGAGATTGTGTTTTACCGATGGTACGGAAAATAGCTTCGCTCTGGATAGACCCCCTAGAAATTCCATTGGTAGTATGACTATGTGTCTATGGAAGTCCGAAATCAGGGTAGGTGTATTTGGTCTTAACCTGAGACTTGCACCGCTAATACTTACGACAATCAATATACTTTGGTTTTGGTCGTCCAAGGCTTTAACCGGTTTCTATGTACGCCTCTTCTGGGTATATTGAGAATCGTTGTGTGTTGGGTGTGATGTCAAGACGGAAGTGTCACTCCAGTCATATGGAGATGATGATCGCGCAGGGATACATAACTGGTTCTCTAAAGGCTTGCAACCATCGGGATAATATGACTTGGTAATGATTATCTGATAATAAAGAGACTAGTTGCTTGTCATCTGATATATGCTTCGTACGGGGCAGACACTGAACCAGCCCTAGGCCTTCCATGTGATCATCTGATACTGGATCGAAATACGCAATACCACGTATACTACGCCTGATACAGATCACTATTTTCCTGTAAGGATATTTCTGGAGAATTGGGTAGGCATGTCGCTTTGCTAGAAGCCAACCTTGTCTTGTAAATCGGTACAAATATAGTATGAGGCACTTACGTATTCGGATAGTCCGACGACCCGATTTACTGCCAACATATTCGGGGATCTCATGGGTCGTTTCCCGAAGATTCACCGATGGCGTATGTCTCGCAATTTATTAATCTAGGATTAATTAGATGAGAGAGAAAATTAATCTAGGATTAATTGTGGAGATATTTTATCTGGGATAAAATATCATTTAAAGAGAGATAATGATTAATTTGGAATTAATCGATAAATTAATATATTCGATATATTAAATGAAATTAGATTTCGACGCGGAATTAAAATTAGATTTTAATTCGGGCGAACAAATTAATTTGGAATTAATGCGTTAGCGACGTGAATATTAATTATGCTTGGCATGATTATTTAATTAAATTAGATTTAATTACGACGCAACGGAAAATTCATTAATTTGGAATTAACGAACCCGAGCCCGAGATTGTTTGCGAGTGCATTCACATTTTGAATTCGAGTGCGGCACGCATGTCAAATGTAGTGTCAAATCATTAGTCGCATTAAGCGTCAAATTGCTAGTCACTTCAAGCGTCAAATCACTTGTCACTTTAAGTGATGTGACTTGACAACTTGAGTGATGTGACTTGACAACTTGAATGATGTGAATAGTGATGTAGTAGTTGGAAGGCATTTAATTGTTATTTACCTTTGACTTTTGCAATGAAAAATTGTATATGTTTATTTTGTTTTGGAAATCAAATAACATACACATCTTTCATCTCTCTCTCCTCACCATCTTCTTCCTCTCTCACACGCCCATAGTGGGCTATTTTTCCTTCTTTTTTGACAGTTCACTGCCGTGAACAATGGAGAAGCAAATAATGATTTTGTTGCAAAATCAAAGTGCTAGCACACTCCGGAGTTGTCCGTAGGTGATAGGGAAACCCACCCACCTTCTTGGAATCATATCACACGAGCTTGGAGCTTGGATCAAAGCCGAATCTTGGAGAGGAAAGCAGTGGACTGCCGTGAACTGCAGTGGGTAGAAAATTATTTTTTGTTCGTTGCCGCATCGCTCAACCGCTTGATGTAAGTATTCTACAACTTCCTTTGATGTATTCACTTATGTTTTATGCTTGTTATTCGATCCTCGGGACCGCAGAAACTCCAAAGAACCAAGATGATACTCTTGGAGAGTTGTTGTCAATTCTCAAGGAAGGTGAGAATGAGCTTCTCAAGGGTAATAAGCGCGAGGCGCACTTTGCTTTAACATCTCAGACACCGAGGGCTGGGCCAAAGGTGACTGGAGGTGTGACGAAGAAGAAGTATAAAAGAAAGGGCAAGGCCAAATCGTCAAAGGCTTCTGGGAAGCCTAAGGATAAATCTTAGGATGTATGCATGACTGCCGCGAGTACAAGGCGCTCCAGAAGGAGATTAAAGCGGGTAAGGCACCGGCTTCAGGTATATTTGTTATTGAAATAAACATGACTACTTCTAGTTTTAAAAATTGGATTTTTGATTCTGGTTGTGGTACTCATATATGTACTGATGTGCAGGATCTGCCGATTAGCAGGAGACTAGCCTCAGGGGAGATTGATCTACGCGTCAGAAATGGGGCACCAGTCGCCGTTTTGGCCGTTGGCACTTTTATTTTAGAACTGCCCTCGGGGCATATACTTGAACTTACAGACTATTATTATGTACCTAGTTTGACTAGGAATATTATTTCTGTATCTATGTTAACCCAATGTGGGTATACTTTTATATTCAGGAATACTGGGTGTTTTGTGTATAAAAATGATGTAGAAATTTACACTGCTATTGTAAATAATGGTCTTTATATTTTGAATATAAATCAATCTCAAACATATAATATAACAAACAAAAGGCTTAAAATGAGTAACAAAGATGAAACTTATATGTGGCATTGTCGTCTGGGACACATAAACAAGACTCGCATATCCACACTTTCGAAGAGTGGGTACTTGGATGGATTTGATCAAAATTCATATGACGTCTGCGAATCTTGCTTATTAGGTAAAATACCTAAATCAGCTTTTAGTGGTAAAGGGTAACGCCCCACCGAACTGTTAGCCCCCGTTCATAGTGACGTATGTGGGTCCATGTCTAGCCAGGCTAGAGGTGGATATGAATACTTCGAAACCTTTACGGATGATGCATCGCGTTATGGTTATGTGTATCTTATAAGACACAAGTCAGAAACTTTTGATAAATTCAAAGAGTTTCGAAGCGAAGTTGAAAAACAGACCGGCAAGAGTATAAAGACATTACGGTCGGACCGTGGTGGTGAATACTTGAGTAATGAGTTTCTAGATTACTTGAAAGAATATGGTATTCTTTCACAGTGGACTCCTCCTGGAACACCGCAATTAAACGGTGTGTCCGAACGGAGAAACTGAACTTTATTGGACATGGTAAGGTCTATGATGAGTCACACTGAGCTACCTATTTCCTTCTGGGGACATGCATTAAATAGTGCAATTCTTATTTTTAATAAGGTTCCGTCAAAATCTGTTCAACAGACTCCGTATGAGATATGGACAGGAAAGAAACCGGGTTTCTCATTCCTGAAGATTTGGGGATGCTGGGCATACGTAAAACATTTGGAAGGTACCAAACTTGAGCCCAAATTGGATAAATGTCTATTCGTAGGATATCCTAGGGAAACCAAAGGATATTACTTCTATCACCCATGAGAGAACAAAGTATTTGTTGCTCTACATGCGATTTTCCTTGAAAAGGAATTCCAAAATGCAGTGGTTAGTGGGAGGAAAGTAGAACTCGATGAAAATCAGAGTGATACTGTTTCTGGTATAGAATCCTGAACGGAACAAGAATAGTCCATCCGGGATGAGACTGTACTAGATTCTTCTATTACACAAGGACCGCGTAGGTTGAAGAGAGTCAGGAAATAACCTGAGAGGTATTGGTTTCTGATCTCACCTCATGTATATATTAATCTTATTAAGGATAACGAACCGGCTATGTATGAGGAAGCGATACAAGATATCGATTCTGCTTTATGGCAAGAAGCCATGAAGTCCGAAATGGATTCCATGTATACCAACCAAGTTTGGACACTAGTTGATGCACTAGAAAGAGTAAAGCCTATTGGATGCAAATGGGTCTTCAAGAAGAAGACCGACATAGATGGCAACGTACAAACGTACAAAATTATGCTTGTAGCGAAGGGGTATCGTCAACGATATGGTGTCAATTACGATGAAACTTTCTCACCTGTTTCCGTGATTAAATCCATTCGGATAATGCTTACTATTGCTGCATATTTCGATTACGAGATATGACAGATGGACGTTAAAACCGTTTTCCTTAACGGAAACCTTTTGGAGGATGTTTATAGGCAGCAACCTGACGATTTTATCGTGCCTAGACTTGCAAACAAGGTTTGTAAGTTAAATCGATCCATTTATGGATTGAAGTAAGGGTCGCGGTCTTGGAACCAATATTTTGATGAGATCATAAAAGAATATGATTTCATTCAAACCGAAGATAACCCTTGTGTATATAAGAAGGTTAGTGGGAGAGCACTAACTTTTATTATCTTTTATGTTGACGATGTATTGCTTATCGGCAATGACATTCCCATGTTAACGTCGGTGAAAGCTTGGCTTTCACTGAAATTCTTCATGAAAGATCTGGGAGAAACTGCCTTTATTCTGGCAATAAAGATCTACCAGGATAGATCTAGAAAGCTACTTGGACTCTCCCAGAGTATATACATTGACAAAATATTGAAGAGATTCAAAATGGATCAGTCTAAGAGGGGACTGTTGCCGGTGTCACATGGCGTCTATCTATCTAAGGACATGTGTCCTAAAACTCAAGATGAGAGAGACAACATGATTCGGATACTGTTCGCCTCGGCAGTCGGATCCATCATGTATGCCATGATATGTATGCGACCTGATGTCTCTTATCTTATGCTTTGAGCATGTGTAGTCGCTATCAGCCCGATCCATGTGAAGGTCACTGCATGGCGGTTAAGAATATCCTTAAGTATTTTAGACGAACTATGGATGCTTTCTTAATCTATGGAGATGGAGAACTTGAGGTAACTAGGTATACCGATGCAAGTTTCCAAACCGACAAAGAGGACTGCAAGTCACAATCCGGGTATATATTTTGTTTGAATAACGGAGCAGTAAGCTGGAAATCTTCCAAGTAAGAGAATGTTGCCGATTCAATAACAGAAGCGGAGTATATTGCTGCAGCTGAAGCAGTAAAAGCAGTTTTGATCCAAAAATTCCTAATTGGATTAGGAGTAATTCTGTTAGCAGCTGAGCCCCTTCCATTGTATTGTGACAATATGGGGCTATAGCGCAGGCTAAGGAATCGCGGACTCATCAACGATCCAAGTATGTTCTTCGACATTTCCATATGATTCGAGAGATCATATATCGTGGCAATGTGAAGGTCGAGAAGGTCGCATCAGATGACAACATTGCAGATCCGCTGACAAAAATTATTCCTCAGTAAAAGCTTGAACGACATGTACATAGTTCAGGTATTAGATGCTTGAGTGACTGGTGTAGGCATTGCATTTTTGCATGTGAAACCCGATGAGGAGTCTTATTTGGAGACAACTACCTTTTAAGTTACGGAGACCGCGGGAAACGGACGTCGGAAGGGAATAGTCAAGAATTGACTCATTAACGGATTAAGTTCACTAGTTTGGCTTCAAGAAACTCGTTTGTTTTCTGTTTTAAAATTTATGCTCGGCCCAAGACACCAAAACCCGGTCCACACACACCTAGTCCACATGAATTTAGCCCACACACCCACCTAGCCCACACAAATATAGCCTAAACACTTAACTAGACCAACACACACCTAACCAAGCCCACCCACACACACCAAAGCCCACACGCCCAAAGCCTTAATATACACCCCAAATTAAATAAATATTAATTAAATTAAAACATTAATTAAATAAGATAATAATTAAATAATTAAATAAGATATTTACCAAACATAAAATAAACATTTACCAACTTAAACTAAAAGCATGCCTAATTAAAATCAATCCTAACCAATCAAAGCTAATTAAATATTTGACTTCCTAATCTAATAAGACATCTACCAATTTAAAATATTGACTTCCTAATTCAATAAGATATCCACCAATTTAGATTAGTTAACTTCCTAATTTAAAATATTTTTTCCCCCCTCAATCTTGTATATACCATTCCTATCACTCCTAATTTGGGAAAAAATATCTTCCTTGTGAGACAAGGGCAAACCCTAGCTCTCTTCTATATAAACATGCACTAACCTAGCCTCCCCTCCTCTGGACTCTCTCTAATTCACGCCCAAGACATCAAGACATCACTCCCCTCACACGCAATTTACAAGAGACAAACCAGTAACCTTTCTCTTCATCTCACTCCCTCTTGGCCGAGACCAACACATCCACCATCCCCTCTCCTTGGCCGATTAACAACAACCCTTACCACCACCATCACAGCCCCTAATCACCACCAAAATAACATCAAAAACAGGAGCAACATTCACGTGAAAAACAACCAGAACAGCAGCCCCTTTTCACGCCTAAACATCACAACCAGAACAACAGCCCTTTTCACGCACAAACAGCAGCCCTCTTGCGCAATTTTACCCCTTCCAATAGCCCCTAAAATACCATAAACCAGTGGGCAAAATACTACAAATCCGACCCTTAAAGAATCAAAAAAAATCTACATAAATAATCCCCCCAAGTGCGCATAACAGTCCACCAAAACAGAGGAACAAGACCTGAAACAGTGAGCAGAAAACACGTCAAAAACAACAGCAAAACGAAGCCAAAACAGTGGAGAAAGCAGTGGAACAGCGAGCCAAAACGTCAAGCTAGTGAACCGGAAGAGTAAGGAGCTTTTATCCCTTTCGATCTCCGCGAAACGCAAGTCCGAGGACAACTAAAAAGGTTAGACCTGAGGTTATTTTTCACACTTATTTCTATTTAATTTCTGGTCATTTATTTATTTTACATTTTCTGTATTTGTGGCTTTGTTGTGTATATGATGTTTGTTGTGGACTTTGGATGAATGGAAGTGTCGGCTCTTGTGGTATATAGGATGGAAACTCAGACGTAAATTCCGTAGCCGAATCCGAATGGACGGTAGTGCGGTCTATACTTGGGTAACAATTCCACGTACCACTTGAGCAAACGACACTTGTTGATTTTATGTTATCTTGCTCATTTGATTATTTGCCGTTTAATTTTTCTGTCTTTTAATTTCCGCATATCGTTCATTTATGTCATATGGAGATGATGCGCATGGGCTTAGCAAGTGTGATGAAAGGTCCCATTAAAATCCTTTACCCGAGGCTTCGCCACGCCGGATGATGTATACTTGATTGGACGAGAGATGTGTTCAATCGGGTATACGAAATCCGATATTCTTTATTTATTTGTTTTATTTCTTTATGCATTATGTAATATGTGTGCATGGGCTTAATTAGGGTGGTTTTAAGGTCCTCTATTCGAGGGAAAACGCCATAAGGCTACCTTTGCCATGATGTTTTGCCGCGCTGTTTATTACACGATTTATAGCTGTTTTTCAAAAATCTTTTTTTGTGCTTCTTTATTTATTGCATTTGATTATGTAATATATGCGCATGGGCTTAACTAGGGTGGTTTTAAGGTCCTCCATTCGAGGGAAAATGCCATAAGGCTACCTTTGCCATGATGTTTCACCGCGCTGTTTATTACACGATTTATCGCTGTTTTTCAAAAATCTTTTTTTGTGCTTCTTTATTTATTGCATTTGATTATGTAATATATGCGCATGGGCTTAACTATGGTGGTTTTAAGGTACTCCATTCGAGGGAAAACGCCATAAGGCTACCTTTGCCATGATGTTTTCCGCGCTGTTTACACGAGTCATCGCTGTTTTTCAAAAATCCTTTTTTATGCTTCTTATTTATTGCATTTTATTATGCATTGTGTGCGCATGGGCTTAACTAGGGTGGTCTAAAGGTCCTCAATTCGAGGGAAAATGCCTTAAGGCTACCTTTGCCATGATGTTTTGCCGCACCGTTATTTACGCGATTCATTGCTGTTTTTGCAAAATGTCATTTTAACCATGCACTTTATTTATTTTTTTTGTCGCGCAATGTTGTGTCATGCTTTCTTTTCCATATCATTCACCCATATGACATATCATTGCATAATCTTACATCACATGTAACATGATTAATGGAAAATTGGTAGTAATTGCACGGACAGGGGCGCATATTGCATTTCTCTTCTTCTCGATATTCCTTTCTTTCATTCATGTTAGTTGCATCCTTTAGCATCACATTATGGCATGTTCATCTTTAATGTAAAATTGAATCTTTGATTGGCATATTTAAATTCGTGTCTTTCTTCATCTTTTCAAGTTATGTGTTTGTATTAATTTCATTTATCATGCAGTTATTTTGACCATATTTTATATGCTTCTTTGCATAATGCCCTATTACATTATTTGTTGTCATTTTGATTTCCTTTATATTACATGCAAATGTTACCATGACTGTTTGTGTTTATGTTTACATGAATGATTGAATTCTTATGACGTTATGTGCTTGTTGTTGCAAAGGCCTACCTTTAAGCATGTGAATTTGGCAATAAGATTTGATTCCATGTATGTTAGATGTAAACTTTACTTTTAAGCATGCGGATTTAGGATTGTGGTGCACTTGGAAATATATGTCATAGGCTTGGTTGGATTATTGCATAAATCTTTACATTACAAGTGGCATAAGTAAGGGACCATTCCGAACCCAATGGTTTGAGGTCTTCCCTTGCGAGGGGTGAGTGCGGCCTTAAATCTTTGTCTCGGTTCACACCGGGTGGCGACTCCCTTATTCTCCAGTTTAGTCCTCCGTTGGCTACTCCGTACTCCCAACTAGGCCTCCGAGCCTAGAACAGCATGCGTCGCCCAGCTCCACTGTGTTCCCACAGTTCTGGCGACTCCACTGGGGATAGAGAATCGGCCCCGAAATAATGCCTTGTAATGTATAGATTTATGCTTTAATTAACCGTGTCTACAAATGTGCGAAATGAGGGTTGTGATAAAAGACATTTTGAGGCTTGTTAATGGTTTGGTGTCTTCCTTCACTCACTACCTTTCGGGGAAAAGCTGTGAAGGCACCTAAATAATCATTACCATTAGCCTGTTGTGATGGACTAATTTGGAGGAATTGTTGCTTATTCCTGTCACCAAGCGATAAAAGCGTAAGAGGCTTGGGTACTTAAGAGAGCCTCGCTCCACCCTCCCTCTGGGGAATCTGCAACAAGGAATCCAAATGACAGTTAGTCACACACCATGACTTGTTGGCACGTACCGTAAGGTATAAAAAAGGTGCGCTTGCTTGGTCGCTCGGACCCTTGAGTGGGGAGACCTAGTTGTGGGCAATCCTTCGCCGACGAGAGTCTTTGTCCTTACTCCCACGAACCCATGCGTGGACCGGGTTATATAGCCTATAACAAATATTTCCTTGTGCTTTAGGACCATTATCATTTCGATGAATTGGACTCTTTGTCAAAAATGTGAACTTGCTAGGCCATTTAAACTGGGGCGGTTCGTATCTTATGACAATTAGGCCCAAAGCTTCTGAAATGATGGTGGGCCACACGGTAGAATTTACCTTTTTATGTTTATGATATCTTCCTTGTATGCTTATGTTTGGGAACATTGCTATTTGAATCTATCTGGATCTTTTGTCATGAGATATGGGCTTGTTGGCCATTTAAACTGGGACAAGAACGTATCTTATGACGATTGGGCCAAAGGCTTCTAAATAACAATGGGCCATTTTATGATTGTGTTCGGGGTATTATCATTTGGATTTAGTTGGGCTCTTTGCCATAAGACATGAACTCGTTGGGCCATTTAAACTGGGACGGGTTCACTATTATGACAGTTAGCCCAAAAGCTTCTAAAATGATAATAGGCCGATTTGTTTGAGAATTTTATTTGATTTAGTATATATTATATGCTTCTTATGCACCTCATGCATACATATACCTTGTTAACACCCTCTGTGTCCTAAAAAGACACGATAGATACCGTTTGGGTTAGGGAAGGAACCAGACTCACTAAGAGAATAGTTGGAACCATAAGTGAATCAGATAATGAAGTGTCCCGAATGGATCAGTTAGAGAACAATCTTGCAAAGATCACTGAACAGTTACAGGCATTGACTATTACTGTGGCTGGTATAGCTGGGTCCCGCACTGGGGGAAGTTCAGAAAATGCAAGGCAGGAAGTGCCTCCGGTCAGATTGGGGGATGATGTCCCCATTTTTTAGGATGATATGGCAGAATATGCAGCGGGCAGAATATCAGGGTCTCAGGCAGAGATACAGAAACTTAGGGATCAGTTGAATCAGTTACCCGTAAGATGAGGGGTAAGAATGAAGATTTGCTAGATTATGGGACAATGACGTTTGAGGAGCAGTTGCCGGCGTAGTTTAAGATGCCGGATTTGGCTAAGTTCAATGGGAATGGGGATCCGAGGGTGCATCTCCGTCAGTATGTGTCTGTTATGAGTTCAGTTGGCCTGTCTCAGTGCCAAGTACAAAAGATGTTTGGGATGTCTCTCGAGGGGGCACCCGTAGTATGGTACCATAGCCTTGACAAACAAGTTAAGGAGGACTGGAGGGAGCTAGCAGATGCTTTCTTAAAGCAATACGTCACGGAACTGGAGATTGACTTGTCACTCCATGACTTAGAAAATATCAAGCAGAAGCCAGATGAGAGCTTCAAGGAGTATGTGGATCGCTGGAGAAGCCAGCTACTGAAGATGCAGACTAGGCCCTCTGAGAAGGACCAAATCAAGATGATCATCAAGGGCACAAAGCCCTCTATTTACAGTAAGTTGAGGAGGATAACCTCAATGATTGTAGACTTCCGGAAGTTGAGGGAGACTGTCATGGACATTGAAGAGGAGGAAGTAGAAAACATGAAGTTCTTTGGCCTAAATAGGAGGCCTGTTGTAGGTATGTCAGGTACCAAGCCCGTTTCAGCGGAGGTTGTTGCTGTCCGGAATCAGAGGTTCTCCAACCTTGGGAGACCTTTGTCTAAGATATTTGAGAAGTTGAAAAGGTAGGGACTCCTAAAGCCTTTAGAAGCCAAACCTATCCCAAACCCACCACCACCACATTTCAATCTCAACCTTTACTGTTATTTCCATCAGCAGAAGGGCCACGACACTGACAACTGTGCCCAACTGCGCCACGAGATTCAAGACCTCATTGACTCCAAAAAGATACCTGACCCAGAAACTGAACAACAGACACAAAAACAGAAACCTCTTACCCAATTACCGAGCTGTACCCCCACCAACCTACATGATTAGTTATGGCCTTCCAGAAGACTATGTCCTAGAATTCTTCCACCTACAGCCTTTTGCCTTGGGATTTGGGACAGCAACAGTGAGGGTGAACCTGAGTTGGGGAAGAATTTTTGGCTTGACTTCTCTAGCAGTGATGAAGAGGAAGTAAGGGAATGACACACAGCGGGTATTTTTATAGTGATGTGGTGGATAAGGGCAAAGAAACCTTGACTGATGGGAGAGAATTGCTTGAGAAACAGAGAATGTTGAAGGAGATGTAGTGCTGAGATAATTGAGGAAGACGAGGGCTCAAGTCAGCATATGGGAGTTATTGTGTGCATCCAAGGAGCATAGACGGGCCATGGTTGAGACCTTGAGTAAAATTATTGTGCCGGAGGATGCTAACCCTACATGTTTGTTGGGTCTGTTCAGAAAGGGGCATTACAGATTTCATTTTCCGAGGATGAACTTCCGGCAGAAGGGAGGAATCACAACAGGCCATTGTTCATCAGGGCTGAAGTAAGAGGCAAAAGGACTTCATGTGTAATGGTAGATGACGGTTCATCTATCAATGTTTCCCCTTTGAAAATTCTGACAAGGTTGGGCCTGAAGGCCACAGATCTGGACTCTTCCAACATGACCATCAAAGCTTATGATGATAGTAAGCGCGGTGTTGAGGGTACCTTTGTGGCAATGGTCAAGGTAGGGCCGATTGAAGATGAGGTTGAGTTCACTGTGCTTGATATCCCGGCTACATTTGCTTTATTGTTGGGGAGGCCATGGTTCCACAAACTTGGGGGCATGCCCTCCACTTTGCACCAGATGATTAAGTTCCCATTCGGGGGAGAGATTGTCACCATCAAAGCTGAAATAGACAATGCAGTTGCCGCCTTGGAAATACTGCCTTTCACAAGGTTCCAAGTATCAGCAACTTTTGAGGAGTGGGTGGATCCCAAGGTAGCCCGGTTCATGGAGAAAATGAAGTATGAGCCAGGAGAGGGCTCCAAACTGCCAGATTTCAGAGGCCAGACAACCAGAAGAGGTTTGGGGTACAAGTCTGATGATGAGAAGCCAAATATCAAGAAGAAGGGCATGAAACTAATGGAGTACTTTGTGAAGGGTTCAGGGTACCAAGGTGAGCCTGAACTAGTAGAGGTGAATGGGGTAGTGGTGCCCGGATTTGAGATCTTCCAGGACCTGTTGGGAGAGAAGCTGGTGGTTGAAGAGAAGAAGCAAGAGGGTGAGAAATGGGAGGAGGAAGTCATGAAGCTGGAGACATTGACCCTCAATGAGAAGAATGAACCTGAGAAAGACATTGTTGTAGAGGAGGAAATATCCATAGATGATGAGGATGTTTACCTCCCAGATTTATTTGAGTGTACTCCTTCTTTTGCTAGCAATAAAGACAGTATTTCTGCTTACTTGGCCGAGTCTTCTCTTTTCCCATTACATGATCTAAGCATATTTGATATTAACTCCACTAAGACAAATGCCTTTAACCTTGGGACACCTGAGGATCCTAAGGAAATTTTGATTACAAGTGAGGTTACTTCTGAGGAAAGGGAGAAAATAGAAGAAGTATTGATCAGGTATGCCAAAGTTTTTGCTTGGTCCTATGAAGACATGCCCGGGGTAGACAGAAGCATTGCTCAGCGTTCTATTCCGACTTATCCGAACATGAGGCCGGTGAAACAGAAACTTCGACGAATGAGACCAGAATGGGCTGAGAAAGTTAGAGAAGAAGTCAAGAAACAGATTGATGTGGGTTTCCTGGAAGTGGTAAAATATCCTGAATGGTTAGCAAACATTGTGCCGGAACCGAAGAAAGATGGAAAGGTCAAAATGTGTGTGGACTATAGAGACCTCAATAAGGCTTGTCCGAAAGACGACTTTCCTCTACCGCATATAGAGGTATTGGTTGATAGTGCAGCTTTGTCGGCCATGTATTCATTTGCAGACGGGTTTTCAGGGTACAATCAAGTTCTCATGGCAGAGGAAGATAAGCACAAGACTGCCTTTGTCACTGAGTGGGTTACTTATTGCTACAAAGTGATGCCGTTTGGGCTCAAGAATGCAGGAGCTACTTATCAGCAAATGGCTACTACCTTGTTCCATGACTTGATGCACAAAGAGATCGAAGTATATGTGGATGACATGATGGTGAAATTCGAGACAAGAGACGGGCATATTGAGGCACTTGAGAAGTTCCTTCAGAGGGTCGACAAGTACAGTTTGAGATTGAACCCCAAGAAATGTGTGTTTGGGGTAACGTCAGGGAAACTGCTGGGACATACAGTTGGAATGGGAGGAATAGAAGTAGACTCTGAGAAGATCAAAGTGATCACCGAGATGCCAGCACCGAAGACAGAAAAAGAGGTCAGGGCATTCCTTGGGAAGATTCAGTATATCAGTCGGTTCATCGCCAAGTTGACTTCAGTTTGTGAGCCCATCTTTAAGCTGTTGAGAAAAGATCAACCAGTAAAGTGGAATGAACAGTTTCAGACAGCCTTCGACAGAATTCGAGAGTATTTGGTAAAGCCACCTGTTTTGAAACCTCCGAGACCGGGAAAACCTTTGGTACTGTATTTGGCTATAGAGTCAGAAGCATTGGGAGCAATGATGGTACAGGCAGATGAGACGGGGGTAGAACATGCAGTTTACTATCTGAGTAAGAAGATGCTCCCGTTTGATGCTCGTTATCAAGAGGTAGAGAAGATCTATTTGGCAGTAGTATAGGCTTCCAGAAAGTTACGGCATTACTTCCAGTCCTACAAGATCCAGGTAGTGGCGAAAGAGAACCCTTTGAAGTATCTGCATTCAGTGCCGTCGCTAGTGGGAAAGTTGGGCAGATGGTTAGTATTGTTGACAGAGTTTGACATTGAGTACCTCACCTCCAAGGTAATCAAAGGGCGAGCAGTGGTGGAATTCCTAGCACTACAGCCTATCGAGGGGGATCAGTATAAGTTTGAGTTCCCAGATGAAGAAATCAGTGTTATAGCAGTTTCAGAGATGGAAAGTGTATTTCGACGGAGCAGTTAATTACAAAGGAGCCGGAATTGGAATTGTTATAGTGACCCCCAAGGGATAAACTTTGCCCATGGCCAAGAGGTTGATATTCAGAGTAACAAACAACATGGCTGAATATGAAGCATGTTCTTTTGGGTTGACTGCATTGATAGCCTTGAAAGCCAAAAGTGTGGAGGACAACGGAGATTCGATGCTGGTAATCCGTCAGTTGCAAGGGGAATGGGAATTGAAAGAGGAACGGTTGAAGCCCTATCTTTTCCACCTCAGAGAGTTGGCACAGGCCATCCCCAATTGTAAGTTTCAGTACTTGCCGCGAGAAGAGAATCAGATGGCAGATGCACTGGCCACACTTGTAGCTACTTGGGAAAATCCAGAGAAGTTAGTGATGAGACCGTTGTATTGACTACAGCAAACAGGCCGATTTATGAGACAAAGAAAGTTCTAGAAGTGGAAATTGACGACTGTAAACCTTGGTACCATGACATTCAGAGGTATCTAGAGCACGGGGAATTCCCAGAAGGGGCAGGCAGAAAAGACAGATTGGCCATTCAGAAGTTGGCCTCTCAGTATGTGATCTTGAAAGGAGAACTGTTCAAAAGGCAAACAAACGGCATTCAGTTGAAATGTTTGAGAAAAAAAGAGGCTCAGAAATGATGGAAGAGGTACATGTTGGGGTATGTGGTCCGCAAATGAATGGGTTGAACTTGTCCCGTAAGATAGTGAGACATGGGTTTTATTGGTCGACTATGGAGGCAGACTGCGCAAGGATGGTAAAGCACTGTCACGACTGTCAGGTACATAGTAATCTGAGTCATCTGCCACATACAGAGTTGCATGGTCTATCAGAGCCATGACCGTTCTCGGCATGGGGGATTGACATAATCGGGGAAATCCGACCAAGTGCATCTAATGGGCATCGCTTCATAGTAGTAGTAGTGGATTACTTCTCAAAGTGGGTACAAGTTGAGTCGTTCCGGAACGTTACAGCAGCAAGCAGATGGCCAAGTTCATAGCACGGAACCTCATATGTCGCTATGGTATGCCACACCACGTGGTCACGGACAATGGGGTACAGTTTCAATGAGAGACGAAGGCAATGCTACAGAGGTACGGGATAGGCCATCATAAGTCATCACCTTACAGGCCACAGGCGAATGGGGCAGTTGAGGCAGCCAACAAGACTGTAAAGACAATTCTGGCTAAGATGACGGAGAACTGCAGGGATTGGGCTGAGAAACTACCATATGCCTTGTGGGGGTATAGAACGTCAGTCAGAACAGTAACGGGTGAAACACCTTACTCCTTGGTGTATGGAATGGAAGCGGTACTACCAGTGGAAGTGGAAATACAGTCTATGAGGGTACTAGCAGAGACAGAGTTACCTGAGTCAGAATGGGCTGCACAGAGATTTGATCAGTTAGCACTGTTAGATGAGAAGAGGATGAGATCTTTACATCACATGCAATTGTACCAGAAGAGACTAGCTCGGGCCTTCAACAAGAAAGTACGTCCTATAAAGATCAAAAATGGTGATTTGGTACTTAAGCAGTCGAGGTCGTCGACGACAGATCCGAGAGGGAAGTTCAGACCGAACTGGGAAGGACCCTACATTGTTCAGAAAGTCATGGGAAATGGAGCAGTGAAGCTGTCAGACCTTGAGGGAAATGAATTCACAGAACCAATCAATGTTGACAGGTTGAAGCTGTACTTTGCTTGAGAAGACTTGGTCGCCAGCGGAAGACCTAACCCAACGGAATAAGAAAACTCCTGCATACATGCATACACGTAACCCATATTGCATCTTTTTGTGTTTTTTCTGTTTTGTGTAAACAGGTGGTGAAGACGGAAAAGAGAAAGCGGCAAGCCAATCAAAGATAGTGAATGCACAGTATTTGATCTGGGCAGTAATCTGAGGATTAAGGTCCCAATGAAGTTAGTTCCGGGTATGGGTCTCGGAGGACGAAGTCCACATCAACATCTGCAAAAGGGGAGAATTCCTTAAAGTGAGTGAAAAAAAAAGAGAGAGAAATCTTTGGCGGTTAGACATATTTCCGGTGATGACATTGTGTGCTGTAGCAAGGAGCTTTAGAAACGACAAGTGCAAGACAAACTCTTGTCTGGTACTCTGAAGGGATCAATCTCGGCTAGACTCACAGACACTCGATTATGGGATCTCAACAGTGGAAGCCTGAGCGGTTAGCAAGGTGATTAGTTGAAGAGATTTCGGATTGGTGAATGACCGTTTGCCTGAATGTCCACTTTGGTTTACTAAGTCTACGATATATGATATGGTCGGAAGCAAGAAAAAAATGAAAGAGAAATGGACCACCTATAACCGATAAGCGTGAAGCTACCCATGGGCGAGTATTAGGACCACCATGAAGAGAAATGCTACCTTAAAGGGTAACTGTGTCAAAAAAAAGAGATAAAGAAAAAGGGGAAAAATGAGAAAAGTGAAAAAGAGAGATAAGGTAGAAGACCATATCATGTTGAGTATGACGAAGTAATCACCGAGCGTGATCGAGACATTCAGATTGGTTAGATCCATCATTCTGACTCTCCGAAGCGAAGTCATTAAGCCAACCTACTTAAGGATTAAGCTGCGAAAGAGCCTTGGCACACACGCACTAGGAGTCTAGCTTGGATCAGCCATTCAGATGATTGGATTTCAGTATGTTAAGTACTTGGAAGATTCTTCAGTTTTGACGCAAAGCATTCGTTGAGGACGAAAATATGTCCAGCTGCCAAGATTATCCCACAAGAAGTAATAATGTGTGAGATAGAACATCAGAAATCAGCTTGGGGGCGAGGCCCATATCAGCTTTGGAGCAAGACTCCACATCACATCAAATCAGCTTGGGGGTGAGGCCCATATCAGCTTTGGAGTGAGACTCCACATCACATCATATCAGCTTGGGGGCGAGGCCCATATCAGCTTTGGAGCGAGGCTCCACATCACATCAGAATCAACTTGGGGACGAGGCCCATATCAGCTTTGGAGTGAGACTCCACATCACATCATATCAGCTTGGGGGCGGGGCCCATATCAGCTTTGGAGCGAGGCTCCACATCACATCAAAATCAGCTTGGGGGCGAGGCCCAAATCGGCTGGGGAGCGAGGCTCCACATCACATCATATCAGCTTGGGGGCGAGGCCCATATCGGCTGAGGAGCGAGGCTCCACATTATACCAGCTTGGGGGCGAGGCCCATATCGGCTGGGGAGCGAGGCTCCACATCACATCATCAGCAGTATCGAGATGCGTCTCAGGATTGAGGTCCACTACAGTATCAGCTCAGCTCGAGACAGCTAGCTAGCCAGGTAAGTAAAAATGCATTGCATAGACTTTGATAGGACTGTCAATATCACACACTGCACAATCCCCATCAAAGTGGGGGCGACTGTAGGCATTGCATTTTTGCATGTGAAACCCGATGAGGAGTCTTATTTGGAGACAACTACCTTTTAAGTTACGGAGACCGCGGAAACGGACGTCGGAAGGGAATAGTCAAGAATTGACTCATTGACGGATTAAGTTCACTAGTTTAGCTTCAAGTAACTCGTTTGTTTTCTGTTTTAAAATTTATGCTCGGCCCAAGACACTTAAACCCGGCCCACACACACCTAGTCCACATGAATTTAGCCCACACACCCACCTAGCCCACACAAACATAGCCCAAACACTTAACTAGACCAACACACACCTAACCAAGCCCACCCACACACACCAAAGCCCACACGCCCAAAGCCTTAATATACACCCCAAATTAAATAAATATAATTTAAATTAAAACATTAATTAAATAAGATAATAATTAAATTAATTAAATAATTAAATAAGATATTTACCAAACATAAAATAAACATTTACCAACTTAGACTAAAATCATGCCTAATTAAAATCATTGTATAATCTTGCATCACATTATAGGCATTGCATTTTTGCATGTGAAACCCGATGATGAGCCTCATTTGGAGGCACTATCTTTTAAGTGGCGGAAATCGCGGAAAACGGACGTCGGAAGGGAAGAGTCAAGAATTGGCGTTTTGTTGGATTTAGTTCACGTGTTTAGTTTCGGGTTCGCTGTTGGACCTCCGTTTTAAGACTTAACCAAGTTCATCTCATCCAAGCCCAATCCAAAGAAATAATTAATATATGTCACAAATTAAATAATTAAAACATTTAAAACACATGTCACAAATTTTAAATTAAATACACAAATTAAATTGAAATTAAACCAAATTTAATTAAAACGAATTAAAGTGGAATTAAAATAACTAATTGAAATTAAATTAAATACCTAAATAAATTAATTAAGTAATATACCAATTTAAATAAATCATTAAATAAATCATTTAAACTAAATAAAATCATATACCAAATTAAAATAAAACAAATTAAATAATTAAATAATAACCTACCAAAATAATAAAAATACTTACACAAAATAAAGAAATTACATGCCTAATTAACACAAATTAAAATATTCTAATTCCAAAAATAAATAAATCACAAACCAATTTATGAAATTACCCACCAAAAATACAATATCATAGCCTAAATAATTAAAATCAAATACCAATATACCTAATTAATTGATTTGTTTCCTTTCTAATAATCCATGCAAAACCCTAACCTGCACTAATATATAAACATGACACAAATAAAACCCTAGGTCTCTCTCATCTCACAAGAATACACGGCAAAGACAAACAAAAGAAACCCTAAAAAGCTTCCTTCCCCTCTGACCTCTCTCCTCTCAGCACCACAATCAGCCACGATCCTTCATTTACGTAGCAACCCAAACTGCCCCTGCGTATAAGACAAATACACACACGCCATTCAGATCACTCACTTCACGCACAAAATTACCTCACGTAATTCAGCCCATCGCCACTATCTCCATTCACAAAACCAAGTCAACTGCCCCTGCAACCCTCACGTGGCTAGCCACAAATTCACCTCACAAATCAGCGTCACTACCCTCCACACATCACCATGCAAAAACTGCCAGCATAAATCATCTTAAAGCAGCCAAAAATCTTGCCCAGCCTTCATCAGCCCTTATTACGCCATTAGCCACTGACCAGATCACTCTCCTCTCACACGGCCTTCACCATGCACAAAACCCTCACTCACGTAATCACTTCACGCCCCACTGCCTTTCACTGAAGCCACCTAATGCCCCCTCACGTAAGCCATTCTTTCCACGCCAATACGCCCAGCCTGCACGTCATCAGCCCCTCAACAGCTGCCTCACCTCACGTCCTAGCCTCTACACGTAACCCACTGACCATTCCAGCCCATGCACAAGACTGTAAGCCATTCACGCATAAAGAAAACCCTAAAGCAATCCCTCCAACACGTCCTCACAGCCCCTTAAAACCCTCAGATCACGCCACAGCAGACCCTTCACTCAGCCCTTCAGTTCACGCCACAGTAAACACCTCCAACCAGCCCACTGCTTCACACAAATAACAAGCCCCACAGCAGTCCATATTTCATGCCACAAGCCTCCCAAAACTGCCTAGTTTAATCACCGGAAAACCGACCAAAACAGTAGCATAAAAGACGCCCCAAATAATACTAAAACAGTCCATTAACACACCAAACAGTGAACCAAAACAGACCTGAAACAGTGAGCAGAAAACGCATCCAAAACAGCAGCAAAACGAAGCCTAAACAGCGAGAAAAACAGTGGAACGACGAGTTAAGACGCTAAGCTAGTGAACCGAAAGAGTAAGGAGCTTTTACCCCTTCCGATCTCCGTGAAACGCAAGTCCGAAGACGACTTAAACGGTTAGACCTGAGGGTACTTTTTCTCACTTATTTTTCCTTTTTTATATTTTATTATTTATTGAGTATTATTTGCATGATTATTATGGATTGATGCATGATTGTGGCCCTTGATTAAAATGAAAAATGTGTCGCCTCTCATGGTATATAGGATGGAAACCCGGAAGTAAATTTCATAGCCGATTCCGAATGGACGGTAGTATGATCTGCACTCGGGATACAACTCCACGTACCACTTGAGCAAACGGCGCATATTTTATTTTATGTTATTTTTAGTTGTTTAATTATTCCGCCATTTAATTTTCTGCATGTTATTTATTTATGTAATGATGAGAAAAGTGCATGGGCTTAGTAAGTGCGATGAAAGGTCCTCTAATTGAAGAGGTTAAAATCCTTTACCACGATGCTTCGCCGCGCCAAGTATTTTCGTGTTTGCTTTTGTCTTTATTTATGCATATTATGTGATTATTGCGCATGGGCTTAGTAAGTCGGATTAAAGGCCCTCCGTTTCACGGGGATAAGATCCTTACCACGATGCTTCGCCACGCCGGATGACGTATATTCGATTGGACGTGAGACGTGTTCAATCGGATATATAAAGTCCGATATCTTGTCTTTGTTATTATGCCTTTATTTTATGCATATTATATGTTCATTGCGCATGGGCTTAGTAAGTCGGATTAAAGGCCATCTGTTTCACGGGGATAAGATCCTTACCACGATGCTTCGCCGCGCCGAGTATTTTTGTGTTTACTTTTGTCTTTATTTATGCATATTATGTGTTTATTGCGCATAGGCTTAGTAAGTCGGATTAAAGGCCCTCCGTTTCACGGAGATAAGATCCTTACCACGATGCTTCGCCGCGCCGGATGACGTACGTTCGATTGGACGTGAGATGTGTTCAATCGGATATACAAAGTCCGATATCTTGTCTTTGTTATTATGCCTTTATTTTATGCATATTATATGCTCATTGCGCATGGGCTTAGTAAGTCGAATTAAAGGCCCTCCGTTTCACGGGGATAAGATCCTTTATCACGATGCTTCGCCGCGCTTCTTGTCATGTCACTGGTTCTTTTGTACATCATTGCCTTATTCATGCATGTATTATGAAATTCCATATAGTTGCACCGTTTACCTTAGTCTTGGCTTAATGTATTACAATTTATACATCCATGTTGTGAAGGCGTGTGGACATTATTTCTTGTGGTATATCGGATGGAAACCCAGACGTAAATTCCGTAGCCAATTCCGAATGGACGGTAGTGCGGTCTGTACTTGGGATACAATTCCACGTACCACTTGGAAAAGTATTCACATGCATGTTTGTGCTCATGTTAGTTGCATCCTTTAGCATCACATTATGGCATGTTCATCTTTGATGTAAAATTGCATCTTTGATTGGCATATTTAAATTCGTGTCTTTCTTCATCTTTTCAAGTTATGTGTCTGTATTAATTTCATTTATCATGCGGTTATTTTGACAATATTTTATATGCTTCTTTGCATAATGCGCCTATTACATTATTTGTTGTCATTTTGATTTCCTTTATATTACATGCAAATGTTACCATGACTGTTTGTGTTTATGTTTACATGAATGATTGAATTCTTTTGACGTTATGTGCTTGTTGTTGCAAAGGCCTACCTTTAAGCATGTGAATTTGGTAATAAGATTTGATTTCATGTATGTTAGATGTAAACTTTACCTTTAAGCATGTGAATTTAGGATTGTGGTGCACTTGGAAATATATGTCATAGGCTTGGTTGGATTATTGCATAAATCTTTACATTACAAGTGGCATAAGTAAGGGACCATTCTGAACCTAATGGTTTGAGGTCTTCCCTTGCGAGGGGTGAGTGCGGCCTTAAATCTTTGTCCCGGTTCACACTGGGTGGTGACTCCATCATTCTCCGATTTAGTCCTCTGCGGCTACTCCGTACTCCCAATCGGGCCGCGAGCCCGGAACAGCATGCGTCGCCCAGCTCCACTGTGTGCCCACAGTTCTGGCGACTCCACTGGGGATAGAGAATCGGTCCCGAAATATTGTCTTGTAATGTTTGGATTTATGTTTTAATTGACCATGTCTATAGTGGATGAAATGAGGGTTTGATCAAAGACATTTTGAGGCTAGGTAATGGTTTGGTGTCTTCCTTCATTCACTACCTTTCGAGGAAAAGCTGTGAAGGCACCTAAATGATCATTACCATTAGCCTGTTGTGACATACTAATTTGGAGGATTTGTTGCTTATTCCTGTCACCAAGCGATAAGAGCCTAAGAGGCTTGGGTATTTAAGTGAGCCTCGCTCCACCTTCCCTCTGGGGAATCTGCAACAAGGAATCCATTTGACAGTTAGTCACACACCATGACTTGTTGGCACGTACCGCAAGGTATAAAAAAGAGTGCGCTTGCTTGGTCGCTTGAACCCTTGAGTGAGGAGACCTAGTTGTGGGAAATCCTTCGCCGACAAGAGTCTTTGTCCATACTCCCACGAACCCACGTGTAGACCGGGTTGTGTAGCCTATAACAAATATTTCCTTGTGCTTTAGGACCACCCTTATTGCATAAATCTTTACATTACAAGTGGCATAAGTAAGGGACCATTCAGAACCCAATGGTTTGAGGTCTTCCCTTGCGAGGGGTGAGTGCGGCCTTAAATCTTTGTCCCGGTTCACACCGGGTGGCAACTCCATCATTCTCCGGTTTAGTCCCCCGTGGCTACTCCGTACTCCCAACAGTGCCGCGAGCCCGGAACAGCATGCGTCGCCCAGCTCCACTGTGTGCCAACACACATGTAACATGATTAATGGAAAATTGGTAGTAATTGCACGGACAGGGGCGCATATTGCATTTCTCTTCTTCTCGGTATTCCTTTCTTTCATTCATGTTAGTTGCATCCTTTAGCATCACATTATGGCATGTTCATCTTTAATGTAAAATTGCATCTTTGATTGGCATATTTAAATTCGTGTCTTTCTTCATCTTTTCAAGTTATGTTTTTGTATTAATTTCATTTTTCATGCGGTTATTTTGACCATATTTTATATGCTTCTTTGCATAATGCGCCTATACATTATTTGTTGTCATTTTGATTTCCTTTATATTACATGCAAATGTTACCATGACTGTTTGTGTTTATGTTTACATAAATGATTGAATTCTTATGACGTTATGTGCTTGTTGTTGCAAAGGCCTACCTTTAAGCATGTGAATTTGGCAATAAGATTTGATTCCATGTATGTTAGATGTAAACTTTACTTTTAAGCATGCGGATTTAGGATTATGGTGCACTTGGAAATATATGTCTTAGGCTTAGTTGGATTATTGCATAAATCTTTACATTACAAATGGCATAAGTAAGGGACCATTCCGAACCCAATGGTTTGAGGTCTTCCCTTGCGAGGTGTGAGTGTGGCCTTAAATCTTTGTCCCGGTTCACACCGGGTGGCGACTCCCTTATTCTCCGGTTTAGTCCTCCGTTGGCTACTCCGTACTCCCAACTAGGCCCCCGAGCCTAGAACAGCATGCGTCGCCCAGCTCCACTGTGTTCCCACAACTGGCTATAGGCCAAGTGGGACAGTTATGACCCATAGCTTCACTATTTGCAAAAGATATTTTATTTTTGTACAAAATTAACTATGTAGTAATGAAATTGCCTTTTACCATTTAGTAATTTATTTACTTTGACGACATAGTTCTCATATATTTAAGTATTGGATACTTATGCAAGTGCGATAGGAGGTTGTGTTTTACCGATGGTACGGAAAACAGCTTCACTCTGGATAGACCGCACGGAATCCCATTGGTAGTATATATATGTGTCTATGGGAGTCTGCATCAGGGTAGGTGTATTTGGTCTTAACCTGAGACTTGCATCGCTAGTACTTGCGACAATCGATACCATTTGGTTTTGGTCGTCCAGGACTTTAACAAGTTCTGCTTACGCCTCTTCTGGGTTTATTGAGAATCGTAGTGTATTGGATGTGATGTCAAGACAGAAGTATCACTTCAGACATATGGAGATGATGATCACGCAGAGATTCAGAACTGGTTCTCTATTGTGTTGCAACCATCGGGATAAAATGACAAGGTCAGGATTATCCGATTCAAAGAGACTAGTTGCTAGATATCCGATATATGCTTCGTACGGGGTAGACATTATTCCAACCCCAGGCCTTGCACTTGAACATCTGATACTGGATCACAATACTACGGTATATTACGCCTGATATAGATCGTATATTCCATTAAGAATATTTCTGGAGAATTGGGTAGTCATGGCGCTTTCCTAGAAGCCAACCTTGTCTAGTAAATCGGTAAAAACGTAGTACTAGGTACGTACGTGTTCGGATAGTCCGACGACCGGATTTACTGCCAACATATCCAGGGATATCTTGGGTCGCTTCCCGAAGATTCACCGATGACGTATGATTCGAGCTTAATTAATCTGGGATTAATTGCGGAGAGACTTTATCTTGGATAAAGTACTATTTGAAGAGAGAGAAAGATTAATTTGGAATTAATTGATAAAATAATATATTCGATATATTAAACGAAATTAGATTTCAACGCGGAATTAAAATTAGATTTTAATTCGGGCAAATGAGTTAATTTAGAATTAATTCGTTAGCGATGTGAATAGTAATTTTACTATGCATAATTATTTAATTAAATTCGATTTAATTACGTCGCGACGGAAGTTCGTTAATTTGGAATTAGTGAATCCTAGTACATGAGTATTTGCGGGCCCACTTACATTCGGAATCGAGTGGGGCCCATATGTCACATCAAGTGTCACATCACTTGTCACTTTAAAGTAGCTTTATTGTGATGGGTTTTGGTGGAGTTGGTGGAAGCTTGATTTACACTCGAAAGTCAAGCCTTGATTGACTTTTACCAAACCAAAATTTGGTATATCAAATATTTGATTTTTGAAATCATTTTACACAACCTCATTTCTCTCTCTTGTTGGCCGAATTTGATGAAGCATTTTCCTCTCCCCTTTGTTCTTCATCTTGGCCGAAACTAAGCAAGAACAATACCAAAAATTGTGGTAATTTTTGAGAGCTAGCACTCATCAAGGAATCATATAAGGTGTTAGGGAAACCTATTCAAGAGCTTGGAGATCATTAAAAGCTTGGAGCTTGGAACTTCACATCATGGCCGAATTCTTGGAGGTTCTAGGAGAAAATTTTATTGTTTGACGCATCCATAAACCGATCAATGTAAGTGTGTTTCCACCACTCTTCTTTGTTATTCATTCACATTTTATGCTTGATTTGATCTTGGGACTAAATCTTGAAACTCAACAGTAGGGTTCATGTTGGAACCCTATGGTTCCAACAAGAACTGTAGAACCGGTGGAACCTTACGGTTCCATTGGTTTCGACCGATTGGGCATGGGGTCGAACCCCAACTGAACCAGTCGGCTACGTTTCCAGTTCTGGAATCGGAACTGGAACCGATTGGAATCGGAATCGGTTCCGGTTCTGAACCGGAACCGTAGTCGGGTCTAGATATTGATAAGTGGAAAGTATGAGGTGCTCTTTTATAATTTTTGCTTGGACTGTTCTTGGGGTGAACTATCAATTTGCTAAACCGAGTAATTAATATTTAAATGTGGTTTTATCTTCTTGTGTCATGGCTAATTCATGGCAACAAAGAAAAAGGCCCCACTTCATTATTAATATTGATAAGATTATGTTACAGTGGATATGAATCCCATTGGATAGGTGTCCTGCGTAATAAAAATGAGTCTGATTCATGGATATAGAGTATGAGTTTATTTTAAAATAATTTAATGAAGTTTTCTATCTCATTATGAATCTGTTAGTCTCTAAGATATGCCACAAGATCACTAAGCAAGATTAAAGTGTGAAAAATCAAAAATAAGTTGCGAAAGACTTACATTGATTTGGATGATTTCAAGACTTTTCTTTGATTTCCATGGAAGTTCCAAACTTTGTTGAGTGTTTCCAACACTTGAGTGAGTTTCCCTATCACCTTCTTTGACTCCATATGTGCTAGCAAGCTTGAAATTTTTGAAGCAAAATTTCCATGGGAGAGGGTTATTGTTTCGGCCAAGGTGACTTGAGAGAGAGAGAATTTGTGTTTTGGGTATTTCATTTACACTTGTTACCAAAAACTTGGTTGTTGAGAGTTTTGTTTCAAAAAGCAAAACTTGGCAGGTGAAAACAACTGGTATTGGTTTAAAGGCTTCCAACCACTTTGCCAACTACCACCTTCACATGTGTGGCATGTGTGAAGTGGGTCCCACTAATTTTGAAGTCAAAATTCAAATTGGCTTAACAAATATACTTTGGGCCCAGATCTATTTAATCCGACTAAAGGAATTTTCCGTCGCTAAATAATTAAATCCAATTTAATTAAATAATGATGCCTCGTAAAATTTTTACGAAAGTCACTTACGAATTAATTCTAAATTAAATATTCTGAATTATTAACTTCAGGTTATTCCGCTAACAATCCGAAGCTGCAATCTCGTTGTCATAAATAGATAAAAGAAGAAGAAATATATCAGTGTCCATCGATATAGTCATTACATACGGATTGGTCATTTTCACAAGTATCTCATAATTAGAGCTGGGTCATAATATACGTTATACCCCTCTAATTATTTTTATCTTAAGTATCATTGATTCTCTAATGAACGATATACTCATAATCATTATGAATATTAATCTTTTTATTCAGAATAGAAAGACTTGAACTCTCTAATCATTCAAATACCAAATCAACCCTTTAGGAAGATACTCATATATTTCTACAAAGAAGGATTGAAATCCATATCTATGTAAAATAACCACAACTATACACCAAAACTTATCCCCAAAGTACGTAGCTATTGGTCAGGATTGCTACACCAACCTCACCTTTGTAAATTAAATGATATAGCCTGACATGCGAAAGTTCGCAGTACACTCAGGATTCAGATCAATCAATATATGACCATATAGTATATTGAAATAAATTTATTTATTTAACAGATATTATAAGAAATTTATTTCTATATGTATCCAGTTCTATATGATCACATCATATAAAGTGCCTACATTCTCATGTCAACACATGGACGATCCCGGATCAAGGTCACCATATAACTATAGAATGGACTGCAGCTATAGATAAACCACAAACAAATTACCTGCGTTTTTTGTTCTCTAAGTTTAGACTTAAATCGTCTTGTATATGACCTTTATACATTAAGTCTGAAGGCACATTAGTAATCAATGGTAAACAAAATAATTTACAATATGCGATTTAAAATAAATATTTTTTATAAATGAATAATACATCTTTTTTACTTTATAACATATAATTATGTTTACATTACATAAAGCTATATGGTATATATCCCAACAATCCCCAACTTGTATTAGAGAAAATGAGACATGTCACGTTATCTTAGACCATCTAAGTGACCTTCAAATACTTTAGCCGATAAGATCTTTATAAAAGGATCAGTCAGGTTCTCTAAGGATGCAATCTTCGTGACAGAAGCATCTCATCTATGCATTATCTCTATGATAATATGATATTTTCTCTCTATATGCTTTCCCTTTTGTGGCTTCTTAGTTCTTTAGAATTCGCCACTGCGCCACTATTATCACAATAAAGTGTGAGTGGTTTATCCATATTTGGAACAACTTTCAGATCTCCAAGAATTTTGCTTCCTTAGTTGTTTCGCAAGCTACTACACATTCAGCCTCCATGGTGGAGTCGGTAATACAAGATTACTTTATGCTCCTCCACATAATGGCCCATCACCTAGGGTAAACACTGATCAAGATTTTTATTTCCTAGAATCAATTGCTTTATGCTCCTCCACATAATGGCCCATCACATAGGGTAACACTGATCCAGATTTTGATTTCCTAGAATCAACATCCATTTGAAAATCAGAGTCTGTATATCCTTTGAGGATCATATCCTCACTAGAATATACAAGCATATAATTTCTCGTTCCTTTAAGATATTTGAGAATATATTTTGTAGACACCCAATGATCCAATCCTGGGTTAAACTGAAGCCGATTGACTATTCCCCTCTGTAAAATAGATATTTGGTCTCGTGCATAACAATTCATACATGAGACTACCAACTGATGAGGCATATATGATATGTCTCATTTATTCAACTCTTTGAGGTGTCTTAGGATACTATTCTTTTGAAAAATGAATTCCATGTTGATAAGGCAAATTGCCTTCTTGGAATTCTGCATCCCAAATCGCACAAGGATCTTATCGATATATGATGTCTGAGATATAGCTAACAGTCATCTCTTGTGATCCTAAAGAATAAGGATTTCAAGTACATAACTGGCTTCCCTCAAATCTTTAATTTTGAATTGGTTAGCTAGCCAGGATTTGACATTCGATAAAATTTTTACATCATTCCCAATGAGTAAAATATCATCAACGTACAAAATGAGAAAAACCATCTTTTCGTCAATGACTCACTTGTAAACACAAGGCTCATCGATGTTATGCTCAAAATTATAAGACTTGATCGTGGTATCATATCTTTGTTGGACAATTATGACTCATAGCATCACTATTTGTATATATCATGGTGTTGTTGTACAAATTAACTATGTGATAAAGGAAATTGCTCTTTTATCATTTGTAATTAGATTACCAAGATACGTAAATGATAAAAGTCCTTATGATTAGTTCCGGATTGAGATGATATGAGACAGTATCAATCTATAAAGGTTTAATCATTAAACATCCACAGTCGTGCTATTATCGAGACTGGACATCAGTAATGCGGAATAGACTAGTATTGTACTTGTGCGTGTTGTGAGGGCATAACGACATAGTTCTCATATATTTAAGTATTGGATACTTATTCAAGTGCGATAGGAGGTTGTGTTTTACTGATGGTACGGAAAATAGCTTCGCTCTGGATAGACCCCGCGGAATCCCATTGGTAGTATGTCTGTGTGTCTATGAGAGTCTGCTTCAGAATAGGTGTATTTGGTATTAACCTGAGACTTACACCGCTAATACTTTCGACAATCAATATACTTTGGTTTTGGTCATCCAGGGCTTTAATTGGTTCTGTGTACGCCTCTTCTGGGTATATTGAGAATCGTCATGTATTGGGTGTGATGTCAAGATGGAAGTACCACTTCAGACATATGGAGATGATGATCATGTAGGATACGGAACTGGTGCTCTTATATGCTGCAGCTATCGGGATAATATGACAAGGTCATAGTTATCCGATTATAGAGACTAGTTACCAGATATCCGACATGTGTTTCGTACAGGGCATACACATTCCCAGCCCCAGGCCTAGCACTTGACATCAGATACTGGATCGATATACACAATACTTCGTGTACTACGCCTGATATAGATTATAATATTCCTTCAAGAATATTTCTCGAGAATTGGGTAGGCACGGTGCTTTACTAGAAGCCAACCATGTCTTGTAAATCGGTAAAAATGTAGTATTAGGTACGTACGTGATCGGATAGTCCGATGACCAAATTTACTGCTAATATATCCGGGGATCTCATGGGTCACTTCCTGAAGATTCATCGATGACGTATGACTCACATATTATTAATCTGGGATTAATAAGATGAGAGAGAAAATTAATCTAGGATTAATTACGGAGATATTTTATCTGGGATAAAATGCTATTTAAAGAAAGAGAACGATTAATTTTGGAATTAATCGATAAAATAATATATTCGATATATAAATGAAATTAGATTTCAAAGTGGAATTAAATTAGATTTTAATTCGGGCAATTGAGTTAATTTAGAATTAATTCGCAAGCGACGGGAATAGTAATTTTGCTATGCATAATTATTTAATTAAATTTGATTTAATTATGTCGCAACGGAAAATTCGTTAATTCGGAATTAACGAAAACCCGAGCCCGGGAGTGTTTGCGGGCCCACTCGTATTTCGAATCAAGTGGGGCTCACAAGTCACATCAAGCGTCAAATCACTAGTCAATCAAGTGATATAAGTCATGTCACTTTGAGTGATGTGATGTAAAGTCACTTTTGATGTGAATAGTGATGGTGGTGGTTGGAAGGCTTTATTGCCTTGTACTTTTTGGGTTTGAATTTTGGTATTAGATATTAAAAATTCAAATACACAAAAACTAATCTCATCACTCTTTCATCTCTCTCCAATTTCGGTCTTAGGCCGTTTTTCTCTCAAAAATTATTTTGGCTTGGCCGAAACTATGAAGAAAATGGGAAGGATTTGTGGCAAATTTTCCCAAGTGCTAGCACACCAAAGAGGGCATATAAAGGTGATAGGGAAACTTTTCCCATGAGCATGGAATCACCAAATAAAGCTTGGAGCTTGAAAACAAACATGGAGCACAAAAAAGGAGCTTGGCCGAACCTTGGAGGAAAAGCTTGAAGAATTTTTGTTGTTCCTCACATCACAAAATCCGTTCATTGTAAGTATGATTCCGCCATTCTTCTTTGAGTATTCACACATGATTTCTTGCTTGAATGATCTTGGGACTATAGTGGAAACCCAACAATGGTATCTAGAGCCATTTTGAGCATGAAATTGATTTAGGGTAAAATTTGGGTAAAATTGATTATGTTTTGATTAAATTGATTGTTTGAATATGCTTGAATGATGATAATATATTGTTATGCATTGTCAATTTCATGAAAATTGAATTGGATCATTTTTTCCCCAAAATTTGGCTTGGTCGAATGGACTAGCTTGCCCTAAGTCATGGTGTTTTTTGATTTCGATCATTGGATGAGTTGAAATCATTTGGGTAATGTTGATTTAAGTTTCAATTTGATTAAATTCAAAATCGGACAAAGAAAACCCAAATAGCTGTGACCTTTAAAGCATGGAATGATGTGATTTTTGATTCAAATGTTTTTGACATGTGTTGATGATAATTAGCAAAATTAATTGAGTAAATTGGTATTTTGGAAATGTTAATTTGGTTAATTAATTATGGCTATATACTTTGAATTAATTAAATTGTGATATTGGAATGTTGTAATTTAATTAAATAGGCTTATTTTGGAAATGGGCTTGTAAAGTTGTATTTAGGCTTTAATGGGCTTGGTTGGGCTAAGTTTAGTTTAGGCTAATTGGTGTTGGAGTTCTACGGACCCAAGGATCGAATACAAAACAAGAAATAAACATGCGAATACATCACGGAGTTGCGGAATACTCAAATTGATCGGTTGAGCGACGCTACGACGAACAAAAATTAATATTCTGCCCATAGACTGCTCGATAGTGAGCTGCTGTCCTCTCCAAGATTCGGCTTCAATCTTCAAGAATCCAAGCTCCAAGATTTGTCAAATGATTCCCGGCTCATGGGTGGACTTTCCTATCACCTTCAGATGACTCCGGAGTGTGCTAGCACTTTGATTTTGAACAAAATCATCACTTTCTTCTCCTCTATACTCAGCAGTGGCTGAAAATAGAAGAGAGAAAATTGAGCCCTTGGGCGTCAATGGAAGAGAGGGAATAAGAGAGAGAGATGTGTATTAGGTTATTATCTAAGTTGTTAAGTGTTTTTGTATATCAAATATCAAAAATAAAAGTCAAATACCATTTAATTAAACAATGGTATATGTCTTTCACCACACTTGAGTGTCCAACACTCATCCACCAACCAAACAACTTCCATCACTCAAAATGACTAGTTGTCACATCAATCAATCAATCACATCAATCAATCAATCAATCAATCACATCAATCAATCAAGTATCACATCACTCAAAGTGACATGTGATTTGACGTTTGATGTGACTAGTGATTTGACGCTTGATTTGACTTACATGTCGCACTCGAATTCGAAATGTGAATGCGCTCACAAACAATCCTGGGCTCGGGTTCGCTAATTCCAAATTAACGAATTTTCCGTTACGACGTAATTAAATCTAATTTAATTAAATAATCATGCCTAGCATAATTATTATTCACGTCGCTAATGAATTAATTCTAAATTAATTCGTTTGCCCGAATTAAAATCCAATTTCAATTCCGCGTCAGTTCCAATCTCTTTAAATGATATTTTATCCTAGATAAAATATCTCCACAATTAATCTTAGATTAATTTTCTCTTTCATCTAATTAATCCCAGATTAATAAAAGTGCGAGTCATACGTCATCGGTGAATCTTCGAGAAGCGACCCATGAGATCCCTAGATATATTGGCGGTAAATTCAGTCGTCGTACTATCCGAACACGTACGTACCAAGTACTATGTTTTACCGATTTACAAGACAAGGTTGGTGTAGGACACAGAACTTGGGTGACGCATGCTGTTCTAGACTTAGGGCCTAGTTGAGACTACAGAGTAGTCCGCGGGGAACTAAACCGGAGAATAATGGAGTCGCCACCCGGTGTGAACCGGGACAAAGATTTAAGGCCACACTCACCCATCGCAAGGGAATACCTCAAACCGTTAGGTTCGGAATGGTCCCTTACTTATGTCATTGTGATGATATAATTTGTGCAATAGATCAACCGCATCTACTCAATAATCATTTTCAAAGGTCACTTAGATCTAATATACTTCCGCTAAATAAATCCTAATCTAAGTTTGTATGCTTGAAAGTAAGTCTTTAAACAATAAACACGCAATATCACACATCGAACACATTGAGCCATCAAACCAACATAAACAGATAATTACTTAAACATGAATATAAACTAAACTAAACATCATACATAACGAGTAAAGAAACAACATGCCTAAAAACGTAATCATGCTTTAAAACTAAATAACGAAGCTAAATTAAATCATGGTTAAAATAATAAATAAACAACCTATAAACTATGTCATGCTTAAATACAAATTTGGATGGAACGAAACATATGTCTCTAAAGTGGTACGTGGAGTTGTATTCCGAGTGCAGACCATACTACCGTCCATTCGGAATCAGCTATGGAATTTACGTCCAGGTTTCCATCCGATATACCACAAAAGGGAACACATGTCCCGTCCATCCAACAATCACATCATGCCTCAAACGACTCTCATGCAATTATATATCGAAAATAAATAAAATAAAAATAAAGAAGATAAGTAAAAAGGTGCCCTCAGGTCTAACCTCTTTTGTCGATTTTTGGAAGCGCGTTCCGAGTCCGTTGGAAGGGCGAATGATCCGATACTTTTCCGATTTGTTTACTCAATGTTTTTCCTCATTGTTTTGATGCTTGGGCTGCTGTTTTAAGTCCATTTCACTGTCGTTTCGCTGCTGCATTTTAGGTCGCTGTTTCGGTCGTTTAGTGGACTGTTTTGGGTGATTTTGATGGCTTAGGGGGTTGCGTTTTTAAAGGTTTTTTAGGGACACTTTATGGAGATTTTTGGGATGGTTTCTAGGTGATTTTAGGGCTGTTTTACTGGCTTAACTCACTGCCAAAACTGATCAGAACAGTGAGCTAAGTTGCGACAGTTCAAGGTGCAGTGGGGGTGTTTTTTGGGGCTGTTTTGGGCGCAAAATTAGGGCTGTATTTGGGGGGTGTTTTGTGGCACTTGAGGGCTGTGAATAAGGCTTATTTTAGTGTGTTTTGGGGCTGTGGATGGTGGCTAAAATTCGGCGATGGAGGGCTATGAAAAGAGGCTTGGGCGTGAAGGGTATGATGAAGGGTGTGAAGGTGCGGCAATGGTAGGTTTCCTCGCTTGGTGGTGCGGCAATGGGGGCTTCAATGGGATGCTTGGACGTGCAATGGAGGCTTAAGGGAGTGCTTTAGGCGTGAGAGAGAGATATATGAGCTAGGGTTGTGAATGGTGGTGAGGGGTCTTTTTATAGGCAAAGGAGAGAGGAGGCTTTCCTAATCCGATTAGGAATAGGATTTCTATTGATGGTGACATCTCCTTAATAAGGAATAGATCTCCTTATTTGGGGTGGTGATTGGATTTGATTTGGTAGGGATTTGATTTGATTTCTTTTATTTAGGTGAGGATTTTGCAAGATTTAAACATGTGATAAATATGCATTTACTTAAATAAGAAGGCATTTGGGCGTGAATCACATCCCTTGGCCGTGGACTTGGTTTGACTTGGTGGGCTTGGGTATTTTGGGTTTGGTTTGGGTTCGATAAGTGGTCTATGGGGGTTTTGGGCCAAAGATAAGCTTTGAAACGGAAGTCAAACAAGCAACCGAAGCTAAACAACTTGGATAAATCAACCAAAAATTCTGTTTTCCAACTTTACCCTTCCAATGTCCATTTCCCGCGACTTTCATGACTAAAAAGGTAGCTGTCTCCATACGAGACTCATCATCGGGCTGATATGCAAAAATGCAATGCCTACAGTCGCGCCCACTTTGATGGGACTTGTGCAGTATGTGACAATGATAATTCTATCAAAGTACGTGCAATGCATTTTTATTTACCTGGCTCGCTAGCTGCCACTTGACTTGTCATGCTATGTTGAGTTGATGTGATGATGTGATGAGGTCCATTCCTGAACCGTCACTGTGATGTGGTCGATTCCCGAATTGATCTCCATTCCCGGAGTGTTACTGTGATGTGGTTGTGATGAAGTCCATTCCCGAACTGTCACCGTGTTATGGTTCATTCCCGAACCGACCTCCATTCCCGGAGTACTGCTGTGATGTGATGTGATGAAGTCCATTCCCGAACTATACCGTGTTGTGGTCTATTCCCGAACCGATCTCCATTCCCGGAGTGTTGCTGTTATGTGATGAAGTCCATTCCCAAACTGTCACCGTGTTGTGGTCCATTCCCGAACCGATCTCCATTCCCGGAGTGCCATTCTCGGCGTGCTCATTCCGAGCTGTCCATTCCCGGACTGTCCATTCCTAGACTATATCTCTATTCTCAGAGTGCTGTTCCCGGCATGCCATTCCCGGCGTGCTCATTTCCGAGCTGTCCATTCCTGGACTGTCCATTCCCGGACTATATCTCCATTCTCGGAGTGTCGTTCCCGATGTGCCATTCCCGGCGTGCTCATTCCC
>SKCR01044631.1:0-74987 GCA_019454045.1 Zanthoxylum bungeanum
ATACTCGCGGCAGTCACGCTTCCAGTGACCCCGCTTGCCACACTGTAGGCATACATCCTGAGACTTGTCCTTTGGCTTCCCAGAAGTCTTTGACGCCTTGGCCTTGCCCTTTCCCTTTATACTTCTTCTTCTTAACACCACCAGTTGCCTTAGGCCAAGCCTGGCAGATAGTGATGTTTGAGCAAAATGCGCCTCGCGCTTGTTGCCCTTGAGAAGCTCCTTCTCAGCTCCTTGAGAATTGATAATAACTCTCCAAGAGTATCATCAGTGTTCATCAAGTTATAGTTTATGATGAACTGTCTCCAGGTATCGGGGAGCGATTGTAGGACCATGTCCACAGTAATCTCAGCCTCCAAGACTATCCCCAGTTTGGCTAACTCATCAATGTCAGCAATAATCTGAACCACATAGGGATTCAACAGACATGCCTTCTGACATGCGTGAGCGGAAGAGCTTCTTCACCAACTTATATCTCTCCATCTCTTGTTAGAGCGGTGGAAGATCGTGCAATCTTGCCATCATGTTATAAGGATCCAAGTCCCTATTTTGACGACGAAAATGCTGAGTCATAGAAGCAAGCATAATGGACTGAGCCGTGTCACAGTCATTGCTGTGAGTCTTCCAAAGCTCCAGCTTAAGTGGCTCAGTGGGCTAAGCCCGAGAGGTGTCTGTATCGTATACAGTATCCTCTCTGCCACAAGGACTATCCTTAGGTTCATTTCCCAATCCGAAAAGTTCGTGCCTTAAAGACATTCTCTCCATGATAATGTCACGGACATTCCCTTTCCTGTCATCTTAACTACAATAGTCCAACTATTTAGTTAACGATAGATGGGTACAGTCAAACTGTTACAAAAAATAACATTATATTAGTCCAACTAATCATTTTAATTTTGACGAAATAAATTTGAAAGCGCGTAAAGCTAAGTATCTGAATGAAATTGCAAATTCAATACTAGCCTCCCACTATTTTCGGCGAGCCTCTAACCCTCTGTCGAGTACTCGGGAAACATAGTTTCCTAGTGGGCTAGGATCCCGTTAAATAACATACAACCTGACTTTGGCCAACAAGCTGTATGATATTTAACTAGGTAGATCTCTAAGATCAATTGGATCTCATCCAATTCCTAGATCCGGTAGGTGGACATCCAAGTCCGAAACATATATATGTATATATGCCAATATATCCAATATATTTTCCTAACCTTTTCCTCTGAATCAACTAAGCCTTGGCTTTGGCACAACAAGCTTAATGATTCCAGTTAAGCGGGACCCATTGACATGGAAAGCTTCGTAATCAATGTCGATGGACAAGAAGTGATATTGACTTTGGCCAACAAATCATAACTTGGACAAGACACCGATATGGAACAAAACTCTCATGATTCAAACACATCCGCAATTGACAAAGGTCTTGACTTTGGCCAACAAACCAATGCCAACTTGGATCTTGAGTAAGAATCACTCAACGGAAGGAAAAACGCTTAATATGTTTTTGAGGGTTTTTCGCGTAATTGGCAACCAATTAATTATCTTTGATTAGGTCTCATCATACACCCTTAAGCATGCTTCTAAAACATCATAAAGCGCGTAAAGTAAATTAATAGCGATATGCGGATGGATATATAACAAATTGTTCCTAGAACAAATCACTCAATTTCCTCTCCCCGGCTAGAACTATCTATTCCTACCCAATTACAAAATACAATAAAGAAACCTCATATACATTGAGGGGAATTGGTGAGAAGAGAATTACAAGGAGTAAAGAGATAAAAGGCTGGAACGCAGGCCCAATTTAATAAATTCTAAATTTATTACAATTTCCAAAATTGCCCTCACCCTTCTAATATCCATCCGATATACACTATTCATTCACACATTAATGTATCACAACGCAATATTACAACCAATCTAATCCAATTAATTAGTCTTTAATTATGTGACATTTCAACATTTGACCAAACAATGTTCAAACAATGATTTGATTTGCAAGAGTCAAACTCATTTAAGAATAAATACTTTTAAGTAAGTATTCTTGAATTATATTAAACTACAACTTTAAATCCAATTTATTTGTATTCAATAGTAATTCCAATTTAATTCCAAATTAAATACATACACTTATTTATTTGCCTTAAAGACTTGGATTCCAAATCCAATCTTAATGGGTCTCAAAGGCCCAATAACATCCAATGTCATTTTAATTAAAGTCCAATGGGCTTTTAATTGATTCTTAAGGCATGGGCTTTGGCCATAATGGATCAAACCCAAAATGCCAAGGCCCAATAGGAATCACCCTATTGCCAACAAATCAATTTAGGCCCATTAGGCCCAATTAAAATCTTTTAAAGGGTCAAGTGATGTATTTAGACTTAATGGAATTGGTTTTGGGCCCAAATGGATCAAATCCAAAAGTCCAAAATCAAACTTGGTCAAACCAAGCCCATTAGGCCCAAATACACACTTTTAGCCCAACTCATTTTAAAGGCATATATTAACATAATTATAATATTCCAAATATCACAATTATTTTAATTAAAGTGTATTAGCCATAATTAAAATTAAACTCAATATTTCCAAAATATCAATTAACTTAATTAATCATGCTTAGTCCAATAATTCATGCTTAACACAAAATCAAGCCAAAACACATCATTGCATGCTTGACACAAATGAAACCTAAAATCATCATTTCATGCTCAACATGCACTTTGATTTTAACATGAACATTATTGACATTGATTCTAATCATATTAAACCAACTATCATCATTTAAACATGCATCTAAACATATTATTTCATGTTACAAAAATGAAAAACTGCAGTGCATATTACAGTGAGTTTCGGCCTCCATAAGCATTTTTTATCTTTGATTCTTTTGATTTATTTCAAATCTAATCATGCATAACTCTAAGTTATCATGTTGTAAACATACTCAAAGCATCAATTTTAAAGAATCATGCTCAAATCATAAAAGCCCCAAATTTTAGGTCCAAGAACCCTAGAAATTTCATGCTAAATTAGGCTCTGATACCATTGTTAGTGTTCCTAGAACATTCATAGGATCTAATAAGCATGAAAAACATTTCATATGATCATTATAAGGTGCGGAATAAACTTACAATGAGTGGATAGAGCTTTAAAACTTTGAGAGGATGAACTCCAAGTTCCAATCTTTTGATGATTCCAAGCTTTTGATGATTCCAAGCTTTTGAGTAGTTTCCCTTTTGATGATTCCAAGCTATTGAGTAGTCCCTATCACCTTTGTCAACTTCCAAAGTGCTAGCTTTTAGTTGATTTGAAACAAATCCAAGAGAGAGAAGCTTGAGGAATTCGGCCAAGCCCTAGGGAGTTCTCTAGGGTTTTTCAATTTTTTCATCTAATGAATAGTATTGTTTAACAAGTGTAGAGATTTTCCTTTTTGTTATTCACCTTTAGGTAAAACTATTTCACCATTTTTACCCTAAACTTGGTAGGTTTGGTAAATGGTTTACAAAAAGTAAAACAAGGTGGTTGAGTGGTTGGTGGCTTGGCATAAATGCCAACTACCACCACCTACCACACATGTGAAGTGGGCCCCACATATTTGAATTCAAAATTCAAATATCTCTACGAACATTTGCCGCGGCTCGGTTCCGTTTTTAATCCGATCAAACGAACTTCCGTCGTTAATAATTAAATCTAATTTAATTAAAATATCGATGCCTCGCAAATATATTACGATCGACGTTTTACGAATTAATTCTAAATTAACTCGTTCGTTCGTATTAAAGTCCGACTTTAATTTCGTAACGAAATGCAATTCGTATTAATATATCCGATATATTAATTTTAGCCCATTTAAATAAATTAAATAGAAAAATCAAATTTAACTATTAAATTTATTTTACCGATTAATTCCAAATTAATCGCGTTCTCTCTCTACTGAACACATTTAATCCCGGATTAAATAAAGCCCCAATTAATCCCAGATTAATTTTCTCTCTCTAAATTAATCCCAGATTAATTATATTTTAAGTCAACTGTCATCGGTGAATTTTGGGAAGCGACCCAAGAGATCTCTGGATATGTTGGCAGTAAATCCGGTTATCGGACTATCCGATAAAGTGAGTACCTCGTACTACGTGCTTACCGATTTACAAGACATGGTTGGCTTCTAGCAAAGCACTGTGCCTACCCAATTCTCCAGAAATATTCTTACTGGAATATATAATCTATGTCAGGCGTAGTATACGTAGTATTGCGTATAGCGATCCAGTATCTGATGTCACGTGCAAGGCCTAGGGCTGGAAAAGTGTCTGCCCCGTACGAAGCACATATCGGATATCAAGCAACTAGTCTCTTTGAATCGGATAATCACGACCTTGTCATATTATCACGATGGTTGCAACATTATAGAGAACTAGTTCCGAATCCATGTGTGATCATCATCTCCATATGTCTGAAGTGATACTCCCATCTTGACATCACATCCAATACACTACGATTCTCAATAAACCTAGAAGAGGCGCACACAGAACCTGTTAAAGCCCTGGACGACCAAAACGAAAGTTTACCGATTGTCGCAAGTACTAGCGATGCAAGTCTCAGGTTAAGACCAAATACACCTACCCTGAAGCGGACTCCCATAGACACATATACATACTACCAATGGGATTCCGCGGGGTCTATCCAGAGCGAAGTTGTTTTCCGTACCATCGGTAAAACACAACCTCCTATCGCACTTGCATAAGTATCCAATACTTAAACATATGAGAACTGTGCCGTTATGCCCTCACAACGCGCACAAGTGCAATACTAGTCTATTCCGCATTATCGATGTCCAGTCTCGATAATACTACGACTAGGGATATTTAATGATTAAACCTTGATGGATTGATATTGTCTCATATCATCTCAATCCGGAACTAATCATAAGGACTTCTACCATTTCTATATCAAAGTAAATTAATTACGAAATGGTAAAAGGCAATTTCATTACTACATAGTTAATTTAGTACAAAAACACAATGTCTTTTACAAACAGTGACGCTATGGGTCATAACTATCCAACATTTACGTTATAAAGAGTCACAAAAGATGCAGTGGGAGTGTCACGAAGGATTCTACTATTTAGTGGAATTAGATGCAACTTATGAAGTATTGACTTACGAAGTTGCATAGTGACCTTATAAATTAGAAGTTTATATTGGTGTTGTGCTTGCGATTATCCTCATAGTATTTTGGATTTGATCCATGAATACTTAGACAACTCAGTAGCTGTAGCACAATACAGATATAGCATCAGTGTCATATTAATGTATAATTTAGATTCTAAATATGAATGATGCTGACTATGGGAAACGATGGAGTTTGTTTGACAAACTCAATATTCATAGCAGACCATTACTTCTTGTTGCCTACCTCTTAAGTGCGATGTGAGCTTTTGAGAGCCATGAGTATACGATACACATTGAGATGGTGTATACGATACCGTGGATTGGCACAAGAGCAAGTGGGAGAAATTGTGGGGGGTGGGCTCAGAGCGCCAATCCGGACCATATTTATGTCTGATTCATGAATATGAACAATCTCACTTTCCATAATATTACTTATTTATGGTTACACCTCTTGTTTTTATATACGTATTCGATCTGATTACGATTAGATTGAAACTAAATGTGGTTTAGTGATATGTATATATTAGACAAAGACCCGATAATATATAATGCAGTACACAGTTACAAAGATAGTTTGTAATTGACATTGGGAAGTGTCACTGCTAAATGTATATTATCAAATACAGTTCCTGGTCAAGATTTACTAACACGGGTCGGTTAGTCAAATCTGTTGAGACCAGTACATGTCGTATATCGAGACTTGGTCCGATGGTTTATTCCAATGAACCATGAGTCTAGGGAGACTCGTATAGACGTGTAGGTGTTTATAGTGGATAAACACTGAACGACTCACCGAAGATTCTTAATGGATGGTACACCAACGTCAATAAGAATCTTTTCGGGTTGAGTAGTACTTGTGATTCTTAGACTTGAGATGCCACTGTGGGCACATGAGACATATTCTACACTTAGATGGCAGTCACGTCACCGATCTATTAAGATCAGACCTCCGCCTGTTCGTTGGGTGTAGATAGATCCTCAGGGTGTCCTGTGTGTCTCAAGATAGGATCCGTCAGTTCTGTGTATCAGAGCATATGTAGTCCATATGATTAGCAATCTGATAAAAACCATGGGTCCGTGGTACAATTTAGAAGTTAGTTCTAAATGTTCTTTTTGAGATTGCTAATAGTCGACTGGATAATCCCTATAGAGATTTGACGTTTACATCTATATCTCTGGGATTTATCCGGATACCTGTGACGGAGGAATTATACATTTGCCATGACCTCGACCTGTATGATTCAGCGAGTTTATCCGTGATCGTCATAATTTACGGGTGGATAAATTATGGACACGAAATTGGATTTCATGACGGATATGCCTGAATCTAGAGAGTCTCAATAATGAATATACTCGTAGAGCACTAGGGCAACAATTATAAATGATAGTGATTATTTTTAAAGTCGTTTAAAGGTTAAACGCAAAATACATGTGAAAGGACTCGATAGTCATTTCCTTAATTTTTGTGTATTTGTATTTAATACTTGATTAATTCAAATACACATTAATTAATTGTCAAATTGAGATATTTGACTAATATCATAAATGAATATATGTATTTGATATTTAATGTAAATATTATACATATATTTAATATATTTGTATTTAATTAATTAATTAATTATTTAATTGTTAAATGATTAAATTAATTAAAATATAAATATCTTAAGGTTTAGATATTTGTTTTAATGACTTAGTTGCCATTGTTGACTTGTTGAAAATTATCATTAAAATGTAATGATCATTTTTATCAACCTCGCAAATGAAATTCAAATGAAATGAAATTGATATATGCATGTGCGTTCGTCCAGCGTTCAGAAACACGTTTGAACGGTAAACAGAATGCATGCATTCGTGGAGCATTTGGAAAACGTGTTCGAACAAAAGTGAGACGGAATGTGCACGTTCGTATAACATCCGAAACGCGTTCGAACGGTAAACAGAATGCATGCGTTCGTGTAGCGTTCGGAAACACGTTCGAACGATAATGAGACAGAATGTTCGCGTTCATATAACATTCGGGAACGCGTTCGAACGGGACAAGACCTGATGCATGGTAAAACAGAATACATGCGCGTTCTAGTAGCGTTTGTAAATGCGTTCGAACAGACTGAGGTAGAATACATGCGTTCGTGTAGCGTTTTATAACGCGTTCAAACGAGGTTACCAAAATGGTTTTTAAAATGACATACACGTGTGTGTGAGTACTTCTCAAGCGGTACGTGGAGTTGTATCCCAAGTATAGACCGCACTACCGTCCATTCAGATTCGGTTACAGAATTTATGTCTGGGTTTCAATCCGATATACCACAAGAGGCAACGCTCAAGCATTGATGCAAAATGAATGCAAAGTGAAGAATAAAAACATAACAACTAAGAAAGGTAAATAACAAGACAATAAAAGAGATGCGACCAAGGTCAACATCTATATGGGACTTCGTATGCCCGACTGAACGTACTTCACATTCAATCAAGCATACTTTGTCCGGCGCGGTAAAACATCATGGTAAAGGTATCCTTTTGGCTTTTCCCTCAAATGGAGGACCTTTTAGCCATATGATTAGCCCATTCCAATTAAGTAACAATGCATGAATACGCAAGTTAATGATATATAAAAGGTAGATAGCGGAATATAGAAAAAACGCGGCAAAACATCGTGGTATAGGTAGCCTTTAGTCATTTCCCTCGAATAAGGGACCTTTACCCCACATGATTAGCCCATGCGCATCAAGATTATCAATGCATGAATAAACAAATAAATAATATGGGACCTCGTATGCCTGATTGAACGTATCTCACGTTCAATCAAACATGTGATGAGTGGTATTTATATCACTATTTCCCACTCATTTAACATAATATTTTGTATTGTTTCTTGAGTTTTGTGAACGTTTTGATATGTTTTGTGTTATTTTGTAGATAAATAAAGTTTGGAAAGCATTGAGGCAATTTGGGGGCAAACGGACAAAAATGCGTCAACAGGGATATTTTAGTCTTAAGCGCGTCGCGACGCCAAGATTTCAGCGTCGCGACGTCTAAAATGCGCCGAACAGTGCTAACGTGCGCCGGGTCCACAAATCAGAATCTGAGAAAAGTTTGACTTTGCTTAAAATACGCCGTGCCACGTGTCACCATCACAGCCGATCTGCTAACATGCGCCGTGCCACGTGTCAGCATCCTACGGTGCCGACAGTCATCATCGCCACGTGTCGCCACGTCGTCGCCATGTCATCAGCCACGTAAGCAAGTCAACAAGTCAAATTGCCACGTGTCGTGCCACATCATCATCAGCCAATCAGGAAGTGACACGTGTCGTCAATTCTATGGTGCCGACGTCTCTTTCCTACGTGTCGCCACGTCGTCGCCACGTCACCGCCACGTCAGCATCAATTATTGGATACTATCCTTATCTGACACGTGGCGGATAAGAATCTCAGCGACCAATCAGAAGCCGCCACGTGTCACAATAATTGAAGCCCAACTACCGCGCCACGTGTCACCTTATTAGCTTATCCAAAATCTTCAAACCAGCGAACCAGAGCGTGCCACGTCGACAAATCGGGCGTCGCGACGCTGAGGACCTGGCGTCGCGACGCTGGATCCTACTAGTGCACCACTCTCTCTCTTATAATCTTTCTAAGAGAGAGTTTCTCTCTCTACTTTCTTTAATTTTTAGTTTTTTAGTTTTTAGTTTTGTAATTAATTTTAATTACGTTTTGTTAATATAGTATTTAATTTTTACTTTTTACTTTTTATAGTTTTTATTATTTACCATGAGGAGGTAACTCCCCCAGCTAGGGTGAAAGGTAATTCTTTACTGTTACTATTTAGATTAATCTCCCTTAAAATAATATATTCACTATTTAAAATATTGACTTAAAAAGGATACCGCCAGATTGGTCTGTTGGTAATTCATTTTAATCTGATTTAAACCTGACTAATAAAGGATACCGCCAGATTGGTCGGTTGGTAATTTAATTTTGGATCAGCCTTTATGGCTGGTTGGACTTAATTTGACTTAATCAGGTTACCGCCTATATGGCTGGTTGGAAAAAGAATCACAAGTTTATATATTAATTTATGGGAGATATCTAAATTAGTAGTAGTAAAAGAATTCCTTTTACCTTAGCATTTTATTTTATTGTAATTTACTTTTCAGTGTTACTTTACCGCATTTTTACTTTATGTCTTTTATTTTCAAGCTTTTACTAGCCCTAGTTATGTGTTGTAACTAAATTAGTTATCTGGGGTTGTGATGAAATCCAATATCACCGTTTTATAAGGGTTAGATTATAGCTTGGGTAATATAAAGATTTATTTATTGTGTCTTAAACTTAATGCTTTTTCATTAACTGGCCTAATAAAATTGATCTGGTAAATCTAAAATGAACTAGACATAGGGTTTTAGGTTTCAGCCTTAGACTCAATAGCCCACGATCTTCCTTGAGGATAGATAACCCTTTAATAGATTTCCTTACAGGATAGGAATATACCTGTCGGGCGGGGGGTAGCCATAATTGGAACTTAAACTTAATGAATCCAGATAATTTGGTTGACATAGACATATGATTCAATTGGGTTAAAACTGGGTATTTGTGTCTGACCATCGACAAAGGCTTACACATAATTTAGTGTTCCAGGTTAATAAATCAATATATTACCCAACTTTAAGATAACCACTTCATCTTTAAAATGATATTGGAAGAAATCACAACCCTAGATAGTTTTTAATATTGAATTTTCTTAAAACCTATTTTCGACAATTTTATTTACTTGCTTTTAAATTTAGAATCGTCACCATTTCAAATCAATCAATCAACTTGTTAGATATTAGTAATCATTTGACCTCATAAAATTAATAGTTTAGATATTAAGTCCTCGTGGGATCGATATTTTTATACTACTTGAACGATACGTGCGCTTGCGTTATACGTGTGTGTTTACGCCGGTCAAGTTTTTGGCGCCGTTGCCGGGGACTTATTTATCTTTCACTATTAGTTTAGGGGTTAGATACCTTTACTTGTATCTAATTTCTTTTTACTTATTGTTGTTGTTTTCTTGTGTTTCAGGTTCTCAGAAACTACATGAGACGAACCAGAAGCTTTGAACTCCGACCGCTTGACCCAGAAATTGAAAGAACCATCAGACAGTTGAGAAGGGAAAGGCGAGAAGGCCAAGAAGCTTTAGTCAACATGGAACCTGAACCTTTGAACGTTGCACCACCAATTCCCATTCGAGACAGAACCATTCCGGTGGTTGACAGACTCATTTCCTGTATTGTACTTCCTCCCTTACCAGCAAATGCGTGTGACATCAAAACATGCATTCAGATGATTCAGCAGTCAGTTCAGTTCGGGGGGAATGCAACTGAAGATCCTAATTCCCACATCAGCAACTTCCTGGAAGTTTGCGGCACTTTTAACTACAACAGAGCATCAGAAGAAGCAATGAGACTGCGTGTTTTTCCATACTCCTTGAAGGACAGAGCTAAAGCTTGGCTACATTCACTACCAGCAGGTTCCATCACAACATGGAACACTTTAGCCACCAAATTTCTTGCAAAGTACTTTCCACCAGCCAGAACCGGAAAATTGAGGAATGACATCACATCCTTTGTACAACAAGATTCAGAATCCTCTCTGCGAAGCTTGGGAAGGTATAAAGATTTACTTCGGAAATGTCCTCACCATGAGATTCCAAAATGGCTTCAAGTCCAAACATTCTATAATGGGCTTTCTGGAATAATGAGAACCACAATCGATGCTGCTGCTGGAGGAGCCTTGATGGCAAAAGGAGAAGATCAAGCCTGGGACCTAATCGAAGAAATGGCCAACAATAATTCCTTGTGGCCAACAGAAAGGAGCATGGTCCAAAGAATTGCAGGAATTTATGAAGTTGGAGCAAACACAGCAGTGAATACCAGGCTGGATCAGATATGCAAATGTCTAGAAACACTTAGCACGCAAGTTGTGAACATCACTGGATCCACAAGTTCACCATATGGAGGAGCACCAGAACCAAACCAACGATGAAGAGACAGTGAATTATGTCAACAATTTCAACAGACAAGGAACAATCCATATTCCAACACCTACAACCCAAGGTGGAGGAATCATCCTAATTTATCATGGAGCAACAATTCAGGCCAACAGCAGAACTATCCACCACCTGAATTCCAACAACAGAACAAAGGCCAGGAGCAGGCAAATGAATCAGGAATAACAGAAGTGTTGACCTACTTGAAAAAGATGGAAGCAAAACACGACTCTCAAGCAGCAAGATATGATACTATATTTCAAAGCCATTCAGCCTCTATCAAAGCACTGGAGAATCAAATTGGACAACTGGCAAATGCTCAGAGTTACAGACCGCCAGGTACCCTTCCTAGCAACACAGAGCCAAATCCAAGGAACATGGGGAATGAGCAATGTCATGCCATCATGTTAAAAAGCGGTACTGAAATCAACAAAGATGTTGGAGCCAAAACAACTGTTGAGAGAAGTTCCAAAAGAAACAAAGCAACAGATGGAGGAAAAAGAAGCAAAGGAAAAATAACAGATCACTCCACCTCCACCTTTTCCTCAACGTCTTCAGAAGAACAAATTGGACAAGAAGTTTTCTCGGTTCCTGGAGATCTTCAAAAAGCTGTATATCAACATTCCATTTGCAGAAGCGTTGGAACAAATGCCCACCTATGCCAAATTCATGAAAGATATTCTTTCACGAAAACGGAGATTGGGAGATTACGAGACAGTAGCATTAACAGAAGAATGCGGTGCCATCATTCAGAGAGGAAACTTCCCCCGATGTTGAAAGATCCTGGCAGTTTCACTGTTCCTTGCGTCATAGGAGAACATAACTTGGTAAGGCTTTGTGTGATTAGGTGCGAGTGTGTTAACTTGATGCCTTTCTCTATTTTCAGGAAATTACAGATTGGAGAAACAATGCCAACTTCAGTCTCACTGCAACTTGCTGATAGAACGCTCGTATTTCCGAGAGGCGTAGTTGAGGATGTGCTGGTCAAGGTTGACAAATTCATTTTCCCGCAGATTTTATTGTCCTTGATATGGAGGAAGACGCAGACGTACAATCATCCTGGGAGACCATTCTTGGCTACAGGTCGTCGAACCAATTATTGATGTACAAAAAGGAGAATTAACCATGAGGGTACATGACCAAGAAGTAAACATTCAATGTTTTCAAGGCCATGAATTTCCCAGATGATGAAAAAAAGGAGGAATGTTTCAGACTCGATGTGATACACAGTACCATTCAGAACTCCAATGCAATGCAAAGTTCTACTGACAAACTTAAAACATGTCAATTGCCTGTGGAGCCTAAAGATAAAGCGGTTTTGTTACTGAAAGAGCCAATTCTTGCACTACAAGCAACAGAAGAGAAAAAGTTCCACCAACTCAACGAATTGGAGGAATTTCATAATCAGCCTTTTGAGGATGCCAAATTGTACAAAGAAAATGGCAAGAAGAGACATGATGAGAAGTTAGTGCGCATACAACTGGAACCAGGGCAGAAGGTACTATTAAAACAAATCAAGGGTGAAATTCTTCCCATGGAAGCCAAAATCACGGTGGTCAGGTCCATTTGTGATCACCAAAGTTTTACCAAATAGAGCCGTTGAGATACATGATCATGACACTAACAAAAACTTTCAAGGTTAAAAACAAGCGTGTCAAGCACTACTGGGGAGAATCATTTGAGCGACAAAAAGAAAGTGTTACACTTTCAGATCCAGTTTAACGTTCGAGAAGCCAAGTCTGGCTGACGACTTTAAACTTAGCGCTAGCAGGGAGGCAACCCATGCAATTTATGTATATATTGTGATTTGTGGTGTTTTAATTTTTGCAGGATTAGTCATTTCAAATGGAAGATGCTCTCGCAAATCTTCGCAAGCAATTTCCTTCTCTCCCTCAAAAATCTCTGATGAAAGTTACAAAGCTCACTTGGACGGATGAGTTACTGACAATTCATCCGGTGTTCCTAATGATATTCGTTGGGTAATTGAAGCACGAGTCCGATTGGCAGGTGAGTCTTCTGACTCTTTTATTTCACATCTGCCTGGTTTTGGAAGAAGCACCTATGCAAAGAAACGAAGAGCTAAGCAAATGGGTATTGTTTTAAATGTGCACGATTTAATTGCAACACTCGTTGTCGTTCTTTAGGAATGGTGTCTGATAATCGCGAAGACAAAATTAAATTCATTAGGGATGCTTGAGTAAGGAGTCTTTAGATGAATATCTTCACTCTTGAGACGCATCCCAATGGATATGTTCACATTGCCATTCGCAAATTACATACACAATTCCAAAAAGAAAGACAACAATTAAGTCTCAGGAATCTGACTCAAAAACCCTGTTTGCCAATTTATAAGAAAATTGGATGGGAAGCTTGTCCCTGACGCATAGACGTCAATCAAGCCGTTACTTTTTTTGTAAATATTATATCTCTTTGTCTTTTCTTAATAATTGTGATTTGTTTTGTGTTTTCTTTTATTTCTCCGACAGGATCCAGACCTTTTTGACTATCACGATATTTATTTCGCTACTATCGTCCTCTGGAAGATACTTGTGCTATTTTTACTCACCTTTTTCAGGTACTATAAATTCAGCCCGTCATTGCACTTTTGAAGGCATCCAGAGTTGAGAAAGAAATACATAAAATGGAAGCCACTTCAAGAAGACGAGTTGAAATATCGTGTGTTTTTGTGGTACTAGTGTTGGAACTAAGCCACAATATATAGAAGCAGCACAGGAATTGGGTCGAGTCTTAGCTGCAAGGAATATGCACTTAATATATGGCGGAGGAATCTTGGACTTATGGGGATCGTTTCAAAGGGTACAGGAGGAGACAGTCATGTTTTGGGAATCATCCCAAAACCCTTGGCAGAGGCAAATCTTATGGATCATCAAACGGAGAGGAACTGATCGTGCCAGGTATGTCTGAACGATTGGTAGAAATGATTAACCATGCTGATGCTTTTATTGCTTTGCTAGGTGGCTTGGGCATATTGGAGGAAATTTTATTGTACTATCTTGGGCGAACCTGAACATACACCAGAAACCAGTTGGACTGTTTAATGTTGATGGATTTGATGATTTTCTTTGTGTGTGTTTCTTGATGATGCTCGGAGAAATGGTTCGTGTCAAACCTTTGAAAGAACTCCTCTTCACTGCCAGAACTGCTCCGGATCTAATAGACCAACTCATAGCCTATGAACCACAATTGACCCTATCCTTTCAAAGATAAATTGGTCGAAGACGATCATGGTAAGAGGCGTCGTGTTAATCTGGATCTTAACCTTTATTTCTTGTAGAATTTCAGCTAACCAGGTATTATCTTCTAAACTCTTCTTCTACTGTTTAGACATTGGGGACAATGTCTCATTTAGGTTTGGGGGAGGGAATTAGTTGATCAGTAACCTTGTTTTTAGTTTGTGTGTTATTTTTATTTTTAGTAGTCCAATTTTTTCGAAAAATACAAAAAATTGAAAAATTTTCAAAAATTACAAAAATATTTGTGTTTTTTTGTTTTTAATTTGACTAAAAAGTGAAATTGGTAAGAGATAGCTGAGTAAGGAGTTTTTCACTCCTGAGACGTATCTCAAACCTATTTCGAAACAAGTTAATTTTTATTTATTTCATTTTGAATTATTTAATTTGTGAATTCTCCTTAAAAACGGACTAAAATGGATCTTCATATGCTTAGTTGACAGGTATTATCAACATATATAGTAACATACAGACATGAGCTAAAATTGAAAAGTTTGTTATATTCAGTGCTCTAGTTTATTGGAGGAAACATCTCAAAAAGCAGTGGAGTAAAAAAAAAAAAACTTCTGAGATCCGAGTTATTAAGTCTGTAAGGGTGTTTTAACACCTAGTGCCCTAAAACCACTGGTTTGGGAGTCACTGGCCCAAAGCTCGCTACATGGATCAAAGATGCTGCAAAAATATATATCTAAGTCTGAGTAATTAAGTCCGTAAGGCTGTCTTAACACCTGGTGCCCTAAAGCCAACTGGTTTGGGAGTCACCGACCCAACACTCACTACATAGATGGAAGATATTGTATATAAATAAAAAATAGAGAAAAATCAAAGAAAAAATCAGAAAAAGAAAAAATTATTCAATTGCTATAAAAAGGTGTGAAATCTGATAGAACTTTAGGACAAAAATATTACTCTCTTATCAACTGCACTTATGACTGTTGTGGGCAAAAATGAGTTGATTAATATTTTGTTAGCGTGTATATGGAGAATGGTAAAAATAATCGGAGAATTTACTTATTCGGTAATTTAGATAAAACAAAACAACTAGTAACTTGGAGTAGAAGTTTCACCTGATTAGTCACTAACTTCTTTATTCTCTTTTCGCTTGTCTTTTTGCTTTTGTGTGCATTAGTTTTAACTAACTTTTTACTTTTGTAAAATGTTGTGGGTATCATTGCTGTAAACCTCACGAGACTACAACTCGTCCACTAGGGACACCTAGGGGTTTAAAGGCTTGTTGCATACGCAAAATGCAATCGTGATCCCTACGAAAGTGGCTTAGTTAATTTAATTATGTTATTTTACTCTATGTTTTGCTCGAGGACTAGCAAAATGTTAGGTTTGGGGGTGTGATGAGTGGTATTTATATCACTATTTCCCACTCATTTAACCTAATATGTTGTATAGTTTCTTGAGTTTTGTGAACGTTTTGATATGTTTTGTGTTATTTTGTAGATAAATAAAGTTTGGAAAGCATTGGAGGCAATTTGGGCCAAAAAACGGACAAAAAATGCGTCAACAGGGATATTTTAGTCTTAAGCGCGTCGCGACGCCAAGATTTCAGCTTCGCGACGTCTAAAATGCGCCGAACAGTGCTAACGTGCGCCGGGTCCACAAATCAGAATCTGAGAAAAGTTTGACTTTGCTAAAATGCCCGTGCCACGTGTCACCATCACAGCCGATCTGCTAACATGCGCCGTGCCACATGTCAGCATCTCTTACGGTACCGGACAGTCATCATCGCCACATGTCGCCACGTCGTCGCCACGTCACCACCGCCATGTCATCAGCACGTCAGCAAGTCAACAAGTCAAATTGCCACGTGTCGTGCCACATCATCATCAGCCAATCAGGAAGTGACACGTGTCGGCATTCTATGGTGCCCGACAGTCTCTCTTCCCACATGTCGCCACGTCCGTCGCCACGTCACCGCCATGTCAGCGCCACGTCCAGCATCAATTATTGATATCCTATCCTTATCTGACACGTGGCGGATAAGAATCTCAGCGCTAATCAGAAGCCGCCACATGTCACAATAATTGAAGCCCAACTACCGCACCACGTGTCACCTTATCAGCTTATCCAAATTCTTCAAACCAGCGAACCAGAGCGTGCCACGTCGACAAATCGGGCGTCGCGACGCTGAGGACCTGGCGTCGCGACGCTGGATCCTATCGAGGCCTATAAATTGAGCTCGAGATTTCAGAATTCACTGCAACCACTCTCTCTCTTATAATCTTTCTAAAGAGAGAGTTTCTCTCTCTACTTTCTTTTAATTTTTAGTTTTTAGTTTTGTAATTAATTTTAATTACGTTTTTGTTATAATAATTTAATTTTTACTTTTTACTTTTTACAGTTTTTTATTATTTACCATGAGGAGGTAACTCCCCCAGCTAGAGTGAAAGGTAATTCTTTTACTGTTACTATTTAGATTAATCTCCCTTAATAATAATATATTCACTATTTAAAATACTGACTTAAAAAGGATACCGCCAGATTGGTCGGTTGGTAATTCATTTTAATATGATTTAAACCTGACTAATAAAGGATACCGCCAGATTGGTCGGTTGGTAATTTAATTTTGGATCCGCCTTTATGGCTGGTTGGACTTAATTTGACTTAATCAAGTTACCGCCTATATGGCTGGTTGGAAAAAGAATCACAAGTTTATAATTATTTTATGGGAGATATCTAAATTAGTAGTAGTAAAAGTAATTCCTTTTACCTTAGCATTTTATTTTATTGTAATTTACTTTTCAGTATTTACTTTACCACATTTTTACTTTATGTCTTTTATTTTCAAGCTTTTACTAGCCCTAGTTATGTGTTGTAACTAATTAGTTATCTGGGGTTGTGATGAAATCCATATCACCGTTTTATAAGGGTTAGATTATAGCTTGGGTAATATAAGATTTATTTATTGTGTCTTAAACTTAATGCTTTTTCATTAACTGGCCATTAATAAAATTGATCTGGTAATCTAAATGAACTAGACTAGGATTTTAGTTTCAAGTCACCTTAGACTCAATAGCCCACACGATCTTCCTTGAGGATAGATAACCCTTTAATAGATTTCCTTACAGATAGGAATATACCTGTCGGGCGGGGTAGCCATAATTGGAACTTAAACTTAATGAATCCAGATAATTTGGTTGACATAGACTATGATTCAATTGGTTAAACTGGGTATTTGTGTCTGACCATCGACAGAGGCTTACACATAATTTAGTGTTCCAGGTTATAAATCAATATATTACCCAACTTTAAGATAACCACTTCATCTTTAAAATGATATTGGAAGAAATCACAACCCTAGATAGTTTTAATATTGAATTTTCTTAAACCTATTTTCGACAATTTTATTTACTTGCTTTTAAATTTAGAATCGTCACCATTTCAAATCATCAATCAACTTGTTAGATATAGTAATCATTTGACCTCATAAAATTAATAGTTTAGATATTAAGTCCTCGTGGGATCGATATTTTTTATACTACTTGAACGATACGTGCGCTTGCGTTATACGTGTGTTTTACGCCTGTCAACATTACTTTCGCCCGGCGCGGCAAAAATATGTGGTGAAGGTAACCTTTTCGCTTTTTCTCCCTCAAATGAGGACCTTTAAACCAAGTAATTAGCCCATGCGCATTGACCGGCGTAAACACACACGTATAACGCAAGCGCACGTATCGTTCAAGTAGTATAAAAATATCGATCCCATTAGGACTTAATATCTAATCTATTAATTTTATGAGGGTCAAATGATTACTAGTATCTAACAGGTTGTTTTGATTTTGAAATTGTGACGATTCTAAATTAAAAACAAGGTAATAAATTGTTTCGAAAGTAGGTTTTAAGAAATTCAATATTAAAACTATCTAGGGTTGTGATTTTCTTCCAATATCATTTTAAGATGAAGTGGTTTATCTTAAATTTGGGTAATATATTGATTTATTAACCTGGAACACTAAATTATGTGTAAGCCTCTGTGATGGTCAGACACAAATACCCAGTTTAACCCAATTGAACCTTATGTCGATGTCAACCAATTATCTGGATTCATTAAGTTTAAGTTCCAATTATGGCTACCCCAGCCCGACAGGTATATGTCTATCCTGTAAGGAAATCTATTAAAGGGTTATCTATCCTCAAGGAAGATCGTGGACTATTGAGTCTAAGGTCTTAAACTTAAAATCCCTATGTCTAATTCATTTTAGGTTTCCTATTTCAATTTATTAATGGTCAGTTAATGAAAAACATTAAGATTAAAACTCAATAAATAAATCTTTATATTACCCAACTATAATCTAACCCCTTATAAATCGGTGATATTGGATTTCATCACAACCCCAGATAACTGGCTTAGTTACGACACATATTTACGAGTAGTAAAAATTAAATAAAATAAAAGACATAAGTAAAATACTGAAAATTAAATGCTGAAAGTAAATTGCTGAAAGTAAATTGCTGAAAAGTAATTGCTGAAAGTAAATTGCTGAAAGTAAATTGCTGAAAGTAAATTACTAAAAGTAAAAACTGAAAATAAAGAAAGAAAAATACTGTGCGTAAAAGTAAACTGCGGAAAGTAAAAACTGAAAAGTAAAGAAAGAAAGTACGATAGCGGAAATTAATTACTGAAAGCTGTAAATAAACAACAAGATACAATCTTCTTAATGAAATGGCTTGGTATTTATAGGCAAAATTGCCTCCATCAAATCATCCACTAAATCAATTATTAATTGCTCCACTAATTGCTCCACCAAATCCATTATTAATTTCTCCACTAATCTCTTATAATGTTTGGTGATGATTTGATAATTTTTATTATTTATTTATTAATTTATTTTTTTGCTTTGAAAATGATTGAAAGTGACTTTAATAATTACACACAACACACTTCTATATGGTTAATCAATTTCGGGCATGAAATCTTCAGAATTCGAAATTATTTTGTCTTTCCAAGCTGTAGATCTTTGAGTCTACTTTAATCTGGAACTTGAATCAGCTCAATCCGATATCAAAGTAAAAAGTTATTCCCAAATTACGAAAGATTCACAAAACTGAAATTTCCAAAACTGCACTTCGTCAAAAAACGCCCTTTCAAGTTTCCAATCTCCAAAATTAAAATATCAAGTCCAATAATTGCCCTTATTTGACCCATATTTCATCCTAAATGATTTCATTGAGACCCGATATTATTTTATCTGCAAAATAAAATAAAACACATCAAAACATTCATCAAACCCGAGAAACTAAACAAAATATTAAGTTAAAGGGGCGGTAAATATTGATATATTTTCTGCTCATCACACCCCCAAACCTAACATTTTGCTAGTCCTCGAGCAAAACAATAAAATAAAATACAAGAAATAATTAAAATTAAACTAAGCCACTTTCGTAGGGATCACAGTTGCATTTAGCATATGCAACAAGCCTTTAAACCCCTAGGTGTCCCTAGTGGACGAGTTGTAGTCTCGTGAGGGCTTACAGCAACGATACCCACAAACGTTTTACAAAAGTAAAAAGTTAATAAAACTAATGAACACAAAATCAAAAAAACAAGAGAAAATAGAATAAAGAAGTTAGTGACTAATCAGGTGAAACTTCTACTCCAAGTCAATAGTTGTTCAGTTTCATTCTAAATTACCGAATAAGTAAATTCTCCGATTATTTTTACCATTCTCCATATACACAGTCGACAAAATATTAATCAACTCATTTTTGCTCACAACAGTCACAAATGTAGTTGATAAGAGAGTAATATTTTTGTCCTAAAGTTTTATCAGAATTCACATCTTTTTACAGCAATGGAGTAATTTTCTGAATTATCTGATTTTTTTTCTTTGATTTTTGATTTTTGATTTTTGATTTTTATATACAATATATTCCATCTATGTAGCGAGTGTTGGGTCGGTGGCTCCCAAACCAGTTGGCTTTAGGGCACCAGGTGTTAAGACACCTATACGGACTTAATTACTCAGACATCAGATATATATATTTTTGCAACATCCTTGATCCATGTAGCGAGCTTTGGGCCAGTGACTCCCAAACCAGTTGGTTTTAGGGCACTAGGTGTTAAAACACCCTTACAGACTTAATAACTCGGATCTCAGATGTTTTTTTTTTACTCCATCACTTTTTGAGATACTTTCTCCAATTAAAGTAGAGCACTAAATATTATAAACTTTTCAATTACAACTCATGTCTGTATGTTACTATGCATGTTGATAATATCTGCTAACTGAGCATATGAAGATCCATTTTAGTCAATTATGGAGAACTTACAAATTAAATAATTCAAAAGGAAATAAACAAAAATTAACTTGTTCCGATATAGGTTTGAGATACGTATCAGGAGTGGAAACTCCTTACTCAGCTATCTCTCACCAATTTCACCCTTTTTAGTCAAAATAAAAACACAAAAACACAAAAAAAATTTGTAATTTTTGAAAAATTTTCAATTTTTTTTGTATTTTTCGAAAAATTTTGGACTAAAAATAAAAAGAACACACAAACTAAAAACAAGGTACTGATCAACTAATTACCTCCCCCAAACCTAAATGAGACATTGTCCCCAATGTCTTAAACAGTAAAATGAGAGTTAAGAAGGTCGTACCTAGTTAGCTGAAATTCTACAGGAAATTAAAGGTTAAGATCCAGATTAATTCGACGCCTCTTACCACGATCGTCCTCGGACCAATTTATCTTTGAAAGGATAGGGTCAATTTGTGGTTCATAGGCTAAGATTTGGTCAATTAGATCCGGAGCAGTTCTGGCAGTGAAGAGGAGTTTTTTTAAAGGTTTTGACATTAACCCATTTCTTCGGGCATCATCAAGAAACACACAAAGAAAATCATAAAATCCATCAACGTTATACAGCCCAATTGGTTTCTGGTGTATGTTCAGGTTCGCCCAAGATAGCACAATAAAAATTTCCTCCAATGTACCCAAGCCACCTGGCAAAGCAATAAAAGCATCAGCACGGTTAATCATTTCTACAAGTCGTTCAGACATACCTGGCACGATCAGTTCCTCTCCGTTTGATGGTTCAATAAGATTTGCCTCTGCCAAGGGTTTTGGAATGATTCCCAAAACTTGACTGCCTCCTTCTTGTACGGCCTTTGAAACGATCCCCATAAGTCCAAGATTGCCTCCGCCATATATTAAGTGCATATTTCTTACAGCTAAGACTCGACCCAATTCTTGTGCTGCTTCTACGTATTGTGGCTTAACACCAACACTACTACCGCAAAACACACAGATGTTTTCAACTCGTCTTCTTGAAGTGGCTTCCATTTTTTTTATGTATTTCTTTCTCAACTCTGGATGCCTTCAAAAGTGCAATGACAGGCTGAATTTATAGTACCTGAAAATGGTGAGTAAAAATAGCACAAGTATCTTCCAGAGGACGATTAGTAGCGAAATAATATCGTGATAGTCAAAAAGGTCTGGATCCTGTCGGAGAAAATAAAAGAAAACAACAAAACAAATTACAATTATTAAGAAAAGACAAAGAGATATAATATTTATAAGAAAAGTAACGGCTTGATTGACGTCTATGCGTCAGAGACAAGCTTCCCATCCAATTTTCTTATAAATTGGCAAACAGGGTCTTTTTGACTCAGATTCCCGAGACTTAATTGTTGTCTTTCTTTTTGGAATTGTGTATGTAATTTGCGAATGGCTATGTGAACATATCCACTGGGATGCATCTCAAGAGTTGAAGATATATCATCTAAAGACTCCTTACTCAAGCCATCCCTAATGAATTTAATTTTGTCTTCGCGATTATCAGACACCATTCCTAAAGAACGACAACGAGTATTGCAATTCCAGCGTGCACATTTGTAACAAACACTAATTTTCTTAGCTCTACGTTTCTTTACATAGGTGCTTCTTCCAAAACCAGGCAGATGTGAAAAAAAAGAGTCAGAAGACTCACCTTCCAATCGAACCCGTGCTTCAATTAACCAACGAATGTCAGTAGGAATACCTTTAATCATTAGTAATCTCATCCGTTCCAAGCGAGCTTTGTAAACTTTCATCAGAGATTTTTGAGGGAGAGAAGGAAATTGCTTGTGAAGATTTATGAGAGCTTCTTCCATCTTGAAATGTCTTAATCTGCAAAAACTAAACACACAAAATTAAATCACACCAAATTACAATATATACAAAAATTGCATGGGTTGCCTCCCTGCGAGCGCTAAGTTTAAAGTCGTCAGCTAGACGTGACTTCTTGAACGTTAGGCTAGATCTGAAAGTGTGACACATTCTTTTTGTCGCTAAAATGATTCTCCCCAGTAGTGCTTAACACGCTTGTTTTTAACCTTGAAAGTTTTGTTGGAATCAGGATCATGTATCTCAACGGCTCTGTCTGGTAAAACCTTGGTGATCCCAAATGGACCTGACCACCGTGATTTTGGCTTCCATGGGAATAATTTCCCCCTTGAATTGTTTAACAATACCTTCTGCCCAGGTTCCAGTTGTATGCGCACTAACTTCTCATCAAATCTTTTCCTTGCCTTTTCCTTGTACAATTTGGCATCCTCAAAAGGCTGTATGTGAAATTCCTCAAATTCGTTGAGCTGGTGGAACTTTTTCTCTTCTATTGCTTGTAGTGCAAGAATAGGCTTCTTCAGTACGCAGTGCGCTTTATCTTCAGGCTCCACAGGTAATTGACATGATTTAAGTTTGTCAGTAGAACTCTGTCTTTCATCAGAGTTCTGAACGGTACTATGTATCACATCAAGTCTAAAACATTCCTCCTTCTTTTCATCATCTGGGAAATTCATGGCTTTGAAAACATTGAATGTTACTTCTTGGTCTTGTACCCTCATGGTTAGTTCTCCTTTTTGTACATCAATAATGGTTCGACCTGTAGCCAAGAATGGTCTCCCGAGGATGATTGGCATGTCTGCGTCTTTCGCCATATCAAGGACAATAAAATCTGCATGGAAAATGAATTTGTCAACCTTGACCAGCACATCCTCAACTACGCCTCTTGGAAATATGAGCGTTCTATCAGCAAGTTGTAGTGAGACTAAAGTGGGCATTGTTTCTCCAATCTGCAGTTTCCTGAAAATAGAAAAAGGCATCAAGTTAACACTAGCACCTAAATCACACAGAGCCTTACCGAAGTCATGTTCTCCTATGGTGCAAGGAACAATGAAACTGCCAGAATATTTCAACTTTGGAGGAAGTTTTCTCTGAATGATGGCGCTGCATTCTTCTGATAATGCTACTGTCTCATAATCTCCCAATCTCCGCTTTCGTGAAATAATATCTTTCATGAATTTGGCATAGCTGGGCATTTGTTCCAATGCTTCTGCAAATGGAATGTTGATATGCAGCTTTTTGAGCACCTCCAAGAATCGAGCAAACTGCTTGTCCAGTTTATTCTTCTGAAGACGCTGAGGAAAAGGTGGAGGTGGAGTGATCTGTTCTTTTTCCTTTGCTTCTTTTTCCTCCATCTGTTGCTTTGTTTCTTTTGGAAAATCTTCAATTGTTGTTGCCTTGATTCCAACATCTTTGTTGATTTCAGTACCGCTTTTTAACATGATGGCATGATATTGCTTCTTCCCCATGTTCCTTGGATTTGGCTCTATGTTGCTAGGAAGGGTATCTGGCGGTCTGTAACTCTGAGCATTGGCCAGTTGTCCAATTTGATTCTCCAGTGCTTTAATAGAAGCTGATTGACTTTGAATTAATGCTGCTTGGGATTGAAACATAGCATCATATCTGCTGCTTGAGAGTCGTGTTTTGCTTCTATCTTTTTCAAGTGGGTCAACACTTCTGTTATTCCTGGTTCATTTGCCTGTTCCTGGCTTTTGTTCTGTTGTTGGAATCCGGGTGGTGGATTGTTCATTTGCCCTGAATTGTTGCTCCACGTGAAATTGGGATGATTCCTCCACCCTGGGTTGTAGGTGTTGGAATATGGATTGTTCCCTTGTCTGTTGAAATTATTGACATAATTCACCGTTCTTTATGTTGGTTGAAAGATTCTGACTCTGGTGTGTAGACAACAGAAACTGGACGACGCTGTTCGGGCTCGTGGCGCCGGTCGGGAAATATGAAATAACATGGAGTCGCACCCGGTGTGAACCGGGACAAAGATTTAAGGCCGCACTCACTCCTCGCAGGAGAAGACCTCAAACCTTTGGGTTCGGAATGGTCTCTTACTTTATGTCATCTTGTAATGTTTGTGATTTGTGCAATATTAACCAATCTACTTAGCACGCATGCTCAAGGGTACTTAGATTTAACATGCTTTCATCCAAATAATTCCACGCAATATATCACAACGAGTACATTGAATCCTTACATTAACATGTATAAATCATTACCCCAAACGCATCATTAACTAATAACATGCATAAAGGACAACCTAAATATGCTTTAACAATAAATAACAAACTAAACTAAATCATGCTTAAAGTAAAACAACGTTCTAATGGTCTAATCATGCTCAAATACAAATTCGGATGAGACGAGATATGTGTATCTTAAGTGGTACGTGGCATTGTATCCCGAGTGCAGACCGCACTACCGTCCATTCGGAATCGGCTATGGAATTTACTTCCGGGTTTCCATCCGATATACCACAAGCAAGAACACATATTCCATTCATCCGAAATCACATCACATACTAAGTCATTATTTCATGCGAATAAATTCCAAACAACATGCCAAACTAACTATTCAAGCTAAACACATGCTTTCTAATTCATTATTTCATGCGAATAAAAATAACAAATTAACTAAGAAATAAATGATGATAAATAAGATAGGTGCCCTCAGGTCTTACCTTTTAGTCGCTGTCCGGGAGTGCGTTCCACGGTACCGGAAGGGTTATCATCCACTATTCTCACTGATCCGTTGTTTCCGCTGTTTTGTCCGGGTTCACCGTTTTCATTATTTTCGTCCGTTTTCAACGGATTTGATGTTTCCACTGTTTCCACAGGTTCACAGTTCATTTTTTCCGTTTTCTCCTGTTTTGACTCGCCATTCTCGCCGTTTCACTCGTTATTTTCATTGTTTTCACTTTTTTCACCCGCGGTACAGTTTACCATTTTTTTTCCGTTTTCTCACTGTTTTGACTCGCCGTTCTCGCCGTTTCACTCGTTATTTTCACTCATCATTTTTCTGTGTTTTTCCTTATTTTCACTCACTCGCTGTTTTCCTATGTTTCAACTCAATTTCTCATTCTCTCTCTTGAATTATCCTTTGGTCATTTTGGTCACTGTTTTGGGGCCAGTTAGGGGACATTTAGAGGCCAGATTTACGTATGCATGGAAGGGAATTTGTGGGCTGCTTACTGGGGTCTAGGTCACGACAATCCTAGGCAATGGATAAGGGTTATTCTCGACAGTGCAGGGGTGGACAGTGGACTGTGTTTGGCGTGGCTAGGGTTTATCATGTGCGTGCAGTGGCTCGGTCAGTGAGGTGTATGTGATGGGCTGTTGGCGTGAGGTTACTTTACATGGGTTTGATAGTGCATGGGTTAGGGTTCTCGGTAATATTCAGGGGGCTGTCTCAGGTTTTTGGTGCTCATTCAGAGGCTCGGGTTCATTGAGCATGTATGAAGGAGCTCGGCAATTGGAGGGATTGAGGTGCAATGGCTGAACATGCAGGGGCAGAGGGGAGTCTCGGTGGTTGGCTTGAAGAGAGAAGAGCCGTGTGATCAAGGGCCTTTGTGTGTGAGTAGTGTGAGGTTAAGAGGGGCCGTGTTCAAAATCCATGAATGGTTGATGAACCGAGAAGATGAGCTTGCCGTTGATGATGAGCAGTTGTTGCCGTGGGCTGTTCTTAGGTGATGGCAGTGGTTGATACCGAGGGTCGGAGTAGTGGTTCCAGTGAGCTGCAGTGGACTTATTTACGTGGCTAGGAGTGGTCTGCTGGGCGTGAGGGCTTATATGTCTCAGCTGTATGCTGAATCATTGAGGGCTGTTGGTTCCACTGCCGTTTGGTGCGTGGTTCAGGTCTCGGTAGTATGTAGGGCTGGTTGTGATGATCAATGGAAGAAGGGTTCAGCTAGGGTCAGTGGGTTTGCATGGAGGGCTGGTTCACGGTGATGGTTTTTGGACGTCAAGGATCATGATCAGTGGCGTGAAGGAAGGCTCATTTGAAGGCAGCCGTGAGTGTGATCAGGTCCAGTCTCGGGTCTGAGAGTTGTTGCCGAGAAGCTTGGGGGTAGTTGATGGGTGTTGATGATCAGTTGTTGTCTTGTTTCATGGAGATGGTCGAGAGTTGTGTGAGAGATCCAGGAGAGTCAGAGGCTGCCGAGAGTGATGGATGAAGGGTAGTGAGTGACTGTTGAAGGCTGATCCAGTGTGTCGGTGGGGCTGGTTTGGTGCCTTCAATCTGTGGTAACCTGGGCAGAATGTGGTGTCAAAATAGGGTTTGTCATCTGCATGGGTTGATGAAGCATGAGGCTGGGAGTAAGGTGAGCATGGGCGGAGGAGCCGAGAGAGGGCGTGTTCTCATGGCTGTCTAATAGGCGTGAACTGGTTCCGTCCGTCTCCTCCAAGGTGCGTTGAAGGGTCTTGTCGGCTGATGGGTGAAGTGGGGGATGATTGAGGCAAAAAACCAAAGGAACTTTCGGTGATTGAAGGGATTTGTTGAATTTGGAGGAAAAAGGAGATTTGTTGTTGAATTTTTGTGAAGAAAGGTGGCAAGTGGGGGCTTGATTCACGTGGATGAGGGGAAATTGTTTGGAAGGGCATGTGTGTTGTGCATTACGTGAATGGTGGGTGAGTTGGTTTGGTTAGGAAAGTGGGGGGAATTGTTTATTGTTAAATTTGGTTTGTGAAATTGTTTAATTTTGTGTTTTAATTATTTGTTAAAATTGTTATTTTAATTGGTTGGTAATTTTTAATGATTTAATTTAATTCAAATTAATTTAAGTGGTTGATGAATGGAAGTTGAAGGGTCACGAGCATGGAAAATTGGAGAGAGAGAGAATAGGTGCGAGAAAAAGCGAGGATAAGGTTCCGAGCGAATGATGATTTTGAAATGGAAAAGGCGACAACGAACCCGAAACAAAACGAGCGAATAAAATCCACCAAAAAGTCAATTCTTGACTTTGCCCTTCCGACGACCGCTTCCCGCGACTCCCGCGACATAAAAGAGACTGCCTCCGTTCAAGGCTCATCATTGGGCTGGTATGCAAAAATGCAATGCCTACAGTCGCCCCCACTTTGATGGGATTTGTTCAGTGTGTGCCAGTGACAATCCTATCAAAGTTCGTGCAATGCATTTTTACTTACCTGGCTCGCCAGCTGCCACTTGGCTTACCTGCTGCTTCGAACTTAGTTGATGATGCAGTGGACCTCGATCCTGGGACGCATCCCAATACCTGCAACTGACAAAATGGGCCTCGGCCCGGGGACGCATCCCCAAAATAGAATATATGATGCAGTGGGTCTACGACCCTGGGACGCATCCCAATAACTGCAACCGACAACGGGGGCCTCGACCCTGGGACGCATCCCAATACCGCTGACAAATTGGGCCTCAGCCCGGGGACGCATCCCCAAAATAGAATATATGATGCAGTGGGTCTACGACCCTGGGACGCATCCCAATAACTGCAACCGGCAACGGGGGCCTCGACCCTGGGACGCATCCCAATACCGCTGACAAATTGGGCCTCAGCCCGGGGACGCATCCCCAAAATGGAATATGATGCAGTGGGTCTACGACCCTGGGACGCATCCCAATAACTGCAACCGACAACGGGGGCCTCGACCCTGGGACGCATCCCAATACCGCTGACAAAATGGGCCTCAGCCCGGGGACGCATCCCCAAAATGGAATATATGATGCAGTGGGTCTACGACCCTGGGACGCATCCCAATAACTGCAACCGACAACGGGGGCCTCGACCCTGGGACGCATCCCAATACCGCTGACAAAATGGGCCTCAGCCCGGGGACGCATCCCCAAAATGGAATATATGATGCAGTGGGTCTACGACCCTGGGACGCATCCCAATAACTGCAACCGACAACGGGGGCCTCGACCCTGGGACGCATCCCAATACCGCTGACAAAATGGGCCTCAGCCCGGGGACGCATCCCCAAAATGGAATATATGATGCAGTGGGTCTACGACCCTGGGACGCATCCCAATAACTGCAACTGACAACGGGGGCCTCGACCCTGGGACGCATCCCAATACCGCTGACAAAATGGGCCTCAGCCCGGGGACGCATCCCCAAAATAGAATATATGATGCAGTGGGTCTACGACCCTGGGACGCATCCCAATAACTGCAACCGGCAACGGGGGCCTCGACCCTGGGACGCATCCCAATACCGCTGACAAATTGGGCCTCAGCCCGGGGACGCATCCCCAAAATGGAATATATGATGCAGTGGGTCTACGACCCTGGGACGCATCCCAATAACTGCGACCGACAACGGGGGCATCGACCCTGGGACGCATCCCAATACCGCTAACAAAATGGGCCTCAGCCCGGGGACGCATCCCCAAAATGGAATATATGATGCTGATGTGGCACTCGACCCTGAACTCATCTCTAAAAAATTGCTACTGAAGCTGATGTGGGCCTCGGCCTAGGACTTATCCCCGAAACTGAAACAGAAATGGGCCTCGGCCCTCGACTGATGCTGATATGGGCCTCGCCCCCAAACTGATATTGATGTGGGCCTTGCCCCCACACTGATACTGATATGGAGCCTCGCTCCCAAGTTGATATGATATGGAGCCTAGCTCCCAATCTGATATGGGCCTCGCCCCCGAGCTGATAAGATGTGGAGCCTCGCTCCCAAGCTAATGTGGGCCTCGCCCCCAAGCTGATATGATATGGAGCCTCGCTCCAAACTGATACTGATGCTGCTGCAGGCCTCGACCTTGGGACTCATCCCCGAAACTGATACTGATGCCAATGTGGGCCTCGACCCTGGTACTCGTCCCAAAAACTGATACTGTAATAGATGTGATGTAGGCCTCGACCCTGGGACTCATCCCTGAACTTGCTGATAATGGTGTGGGCTTCAACCCTGGGACTCATCCCCGAAACTGATACTAAAGCTGATGTGGGCCTCGACCCTAGGACTCATCCCCGAAACTAATGCTGATGTGATGTAGGCCTCGGCCCTGAGACTCGCCTCTGCAACTGATACTGATGATGATGTAGGCCTCGGCCTTGGGACTCGCCCCTGCAACTGGTGCTGATGTAGGTGTAGGCCTCGGCCCTGGGACTCATCCCTGACACTGACGCTGATGTGATGTGATGGTTCATTCCCAAACCGTGCTCCATTCTCGGAGTGCCATTCCCGGCAGAAACTGATGCTGATATGGGGCTTCGCCCCCAGAATGCCTTCTAGGCATAAACTGAAACTGATTTAATATGGGGCTTCGCCCCCAAAATGCCATTCCCGGCAAAACTGAAACTGATGTAGAATGGGGCCTCGCCCCCTGAATGTCATTCCTGGCATAGACTAATTTGATATGAGGCTTCGCCCCCAGAATGCCATTCCCGGCAGAAACTGATCTGACTGATGATGGCCCTGCCTTCTGAACGCCATATCCGGCTGAAACTGAAACTGATGTAGGCCCCGCCCTCTGAATGCCATATCCTGCTGAAACTGAAACTGACTGATGTGGACCCCGCCCTAGAGTGCCATACCCGGCTGATACTGATCTGAACTGGTGTGGGCCCCGCCCAATAATGCCATACCCGGCTGATAGTGATCATGAACTGATGTGGGCCTCGCCCCCAGGTTGAGATAGGCCTCACCTTCAAACTGATGCTGATGTGGGGCTTCGCCTCCAAGCTGATATGATATTCTACCTCACACATTACACCACCTCTCACGAGATAGTCTTTGATAGATAGACATATTTTGTCCTCAACGGATGCTTTCGCGTCGAAATCGAAGAACCTTCAAAGTACTCGACATACTCAGACCCAATCGTCTGAACGGGTGATCTGAGCTAGACTTCATGTGTGTGTGTGCCAGAGATCTTTCGCAGCTTATTCCTTAAGTAAGCCAACTTGATGATTTCGTCTCAGAGATTCGAACCAGTGGGTCTAACCAACCTGGATGTCTTAATCACATTCTGTGATTACTTCAGCATACTCAACATGATATGGTTTTCATCTTTTTTTCTTTTGTCTCTTTTCTTTTTTTCTTTTGTCTCTTTTCTTTTTTTCTTTTCTTTTCTTTTCTTTTTTTTTCTTCTCTTTTTTTTTTTTTTTTTTTCGACACACCTACCCTTTAAGGTAGCATTTCTCCTCATGGTGGTCCTAATACTCGCCCATGGGTAGCTTCACGCTTATCGGTTATATGTGGTCTTTTTTTTTTCTTTTTTTATTTTAGAGACTTTTTTTTTTTCAACCATATCATATATCATAGCATCAGTAAACAAGTGTGGACACTCAAGCAAACGGTCATTCACCGATACATCATCCCTTCAACTAGTCACCTAACTAACCACTCAGGCTTCCACTGCTATGATCCCGTAATCAAGTGCTTAGGAGTCTAATCTAAGATCAATCCATTCAAAGTACTGGATGAGAGCGCGTCTCGCACTTTTTGTTTCTAGGGTTTCTCCCTACAGCATACAATGTCATCACCGGACATATGTCTAACCATCAAAGACTTATCTCTCACTCATTTTCTCTCTCTCTTTTTTTTTCATCTTTTTTTTTCTTTTTTCTTTTTGTTTTTTTTTTTATTTTTTTCTCTCATTTTTTTTCACTTTTTTCATTCATTTTTTTTTTCTTTTTTTTTTTCAACAATTAAAATAAAATACAAAATTTTCAATTAAAACACAAACTTTCAAATAGGCCTTGGAATACTTGGTCAGCATGGCACATCACTGATTCAGATCAATGTCCATTTGCGCTTCTTGCCACGATTACTATCAGTCCAGTCCAATTTGGAGATGATAGGGTCAAGCTTCGGCTCAAAAGCCAGGATCTGGTCAATCAACTCTTCGGCATTTGTTGCCGTCAGGAAAATGTCTTCCACAGATTTGGTGACAATTCATGTCTCTTGGCTTCCGCAAGAAAAACAAACAGGAAATCAAAGAAGTGCTCAATATTAAGCAACCCGATAGGTTTCCGGTGAACGTTTAGGTGTGCCCATGACGCCACTGTAAATATTTCTTCGAATGTGCCAAGTCCACCTGGTAATGCAATGAACGCATCTGCAGTATTAATCATTTCATGGAGTCGTTCAGACATACCTGATACAATGCGCTCGTCTCCATTTGTTGGCCCGATTAACTGTTCATCTGCCAAAGGTCTCGGGATGATTCCCAAAACAGGACCGCCACCATCTTGAACGGCTTTTGAAACAGCTCCCATCATTCCCAGATTGCCACCGCCATATACCAAGTGCAAGTTTTTCGCAGCCATGACTCGCCCCAATTCCTTAGCAGCTTCCAAGAATTTAGGTATGTTACCAGGGTTAGATCCACAGAAGACACAAATTTTCTTGAATCGTTGCTGTGAGGTTGCTTCCATTTTTTTCTTTTTTACTTTGGATATATGTCTGATCGTGTTGAGGAGAGCAATGCCGAGCTGAATTTATAGGACCTGCAAAAGAGGTGAACATTAATTGCAATAACGATGGTTAGCTAAACCACAGAAAGAGTCGTCAGAAGTCAAAAAGGTTACTGGATCCTGTCTGCGAAAACAAGAAGAGAAAATCGTGAGATGTCGAAAAGTTGTGGATTCGTTCCACGAAAATAATCAGAAAATAACAAAGGAAATCATGATATGTCAAAAAGTTGTGGATTCGTTCCACAAAAATATCAGAAAATACCAACAGAAGTTCTCAAACGTCAAAAGTTGTAGATCCCTTCCACCTCAACATGTCATCAACGGTCCAAACAGTTGTAGATTCTGTCTATGAAAATATCAAAACAAGTCACGAAAGGTCAAGAAGCGTGGACCCTGTCTATGAAAATAATGGGAAAACAACCAAAGAAGCAATGAGATGTCAAAAAGTATAGACTATACTACGAAAATAACAGAAAATAACAAAGCCAAAGAAATAATTAAGGGTAAAGGAATTGTGTACTCAATTCGCCATTCACTTGGTATAAATTCATTAAGGTGCGTCTCAAGAATTCTTTCTTTACTCTGCCACCACTAATGAATTAGCTCTCATTCTTGTGATTACCAAGCACCAATCCCTCTGTCTTAACTTGCTCCGCATTTGCTTTCACCTACAAAAATAACACAAAATTAGAAATTCCGCAAAACATGAAATAGAAATCACAGCAACTTGCATAGGCTGCCTCCCTGTTAGTGTCAACTTCATTGTCTTCAGCCAGACATGACCGAAGTTCTTCTGTCAGTGTGGCATCACCTCGTCTTTAGTGCTTGCCGTTGATCTTTGTTGCTTTCCTTGCTCCGCCTTTGCTTTTTCCCTTTCAGCATTAATTTCATCATCTTGAGCCAGACATGACCGAAATTCTTCTGTCAATGTGGCTTCACCGTCATCTTTAGTGTTTGCCGCTTTTCGATTTTTGCTTTGTTTTTTTTAAAACCTGCAAATACAAAACAACAGAATAAATACGTGCGCATGTAAATATGTAAGTGTAGAGATACTCCCTTTTCGTGATGGCTTGACTCCTCATTGTGCTCCTCGGCGCCATATGTCTCTGGTCGCCCTCTGCTGGTTCTCTTTTGTTTGAAATCTGTAACAACAAAACACAAAACAAGAATGCAAGTTACGTGTATGCATGTATGTATTTCCTATCCCGTTGGGTTAGGTCTTCTGCCTGTTCCCTTGGTGACCGTTCAGTTCTTTTTTTTTTCAGCAAAGTGCAGCTTCAATCTGCTTACGTCGACCAACTCGGTGAACTCCCAAATCTGGTAATCTCACTGCCTTGTTTCTCAATCTTCTGTCTTTTATGCTGAAGTTTTTCTGAGAATTCTCCGTGTTCCAGATACCTCTGAACATCGTAATACCAAGGCTTCCTGCCATCGGCTTCCACATCATATCATTTCTGTCACATACAATGGCTTGCTTGCAGTTGTCAACACAAGTGGTCTCATCATCGAATTTCTCTGGATTTTCCCAAACCGCGGCTAGTGTCGCCAATGCGTCTGCCATCTGGTTTTCTTCGGCAAGTACTGAAATTTGCGATCAGGGATAGTCTGTGTTAGGCTTCTGAGATAGAACCACCATTCTTCCTTTCACTCTTATTATCCTTGCATCTTCAAATTTTCAAACACTTTCTTGACAATGGTTTACCCAAGCTGAGAGAGTTGTTTGTTTCTGGCAGGAGCAATCTCTGAGGAAGTGGGCTCGATCTTTGAAGGTTACCCAATGGTCCTTTCATTCTGGTTGCACAAGTCTCTATTACTAGCTATACAGGGCACAGCAAACTAGTCACATCATTGTTCAGGACTTGCAACTACTCAACAATCTCGGCTACGTTGGCTTCCAATTGATCTAGACGGGATTCTTCGTTGACTGACTCACTCATACTGTTTGACGGTTCTTTGACAAATCTTCCTTCTTTCCCAACCCAACAGGAGTCTACTATGGCTTCTAAGACAAAAAGGTTAACATGATGCATGAATGCATGACATATGATGTATGATGTACATAAATAAATAAACTCATAAAATGATTCACACTAATTGGCCTGTTATCATTTAAAGTATTCAATCACATCATTGCGCGGTGCAAACTTGTTCCAGTTTGAAAAGACCTAACAGGTTTACACTTTTGCGATAACACAGCTAAATAACTTCAAATGATGAAAGGCCCAAACACAAATTGGCCAATCGGCATTTCAGAAATTTTGACCTAATTGTCAAAAGGACATGAACTTGTCCCGATTTAAACGAAAACGAGTTCATATATTTTAACAAAGAGTCCAAATAAATCCAAATGTCAATAGTCCAAAACACAAACATAAACACAGTAGTCATGATTAATTAAAACACAAATCACAAACATTACAAGATATCATTTCGAAGCCAATTCTCTATATCCCCAGTGGAGTCGCCAGACTGTAGACAACAGAAACTGGACGACGCTGTTCCGGGCTCGCGGCCGGTCGGGAATATGAAATAACATGGAGTCGCCACCCGGTGTGAACCGGGACAAAGATTTAAGGCCGCACTCACTCCTCGCAGGAGAAGACCTCAAACCGTTGGGTTCGGAATGGTCTCTTACTTTATGTCATCTTGTAATGTTTGTGATTTGTGCAATATTAACCAAATCTACTTAGCACGCATGCTCAAGGGTACTTAGATTTAACATGCTTTCATCCAAATAATTCCACGCAATATATCACAACGAGTACATTGAATCCTTACATTAACATGTATAAATCATTACCCCAAACGCATCATTAACTAATAACATGCATAAAGGACAACCTAAATATGCTTTAACAAATAAATAACAAACTAAACTAAATCATGCTTAAAGTAAAACAACGTTCTAATGGTCTAATCATGCTCAAATACAAATTCGGATGAGACGAGATATGTGTATCTTAAGTGGTACGTGGCATTGTATCCCGAGTGCAGACCGCACTACCGTCCATTCGGAATCGGCTATGGAATTTACGTCCGGGTTTCCATCCGATATACCACAAGCAAGAACACATATTCCATTCATCCGAAATCACATCACATACTAAGTCATTATTTCATGCGAATAAATTCCAAACAACATGCCAAACTAACTATTCAAGCTAACACATGCTTTCTAATTCATTATTTCATGCGAATAAAAATAACAAATTAACTAAGAAATAAATGATGATAAATAAGATAGGTGCCCTCAGGTCTTACCTTTTAGTCGCTGTCGGGAGTGCGTTCCACGGTACCGGAAGGGTTATCATCCCACTATTCTCACTGATCCGTTGTTTCCGCTGTTTTGTCCGGGTTCACCGTTTTCATTATTTTCGTCCGTTTTCAACGGATTTGATGTTTCCACTGTTTCCACAGGTTCACAGTTTCATTTTTTCCGTTTTCTCACTGTTTTGACTCGCCGTTCTCGCCGTTTCACTCGTTATTTTCATTGTTTTCACTGTTTTCACCCGCGGTTACAGTTTACCATTTTTTCCGTTTTCTCACTGTTTTGACTCGCCGTTCTCGCCGTTTCACTCGTTATTTTCACTCATCATTTTTCTGTGTTTTTCCTCTATTTTCACTCGCTGTTTTCTCTATGTTTCAACTCAAATTCTCATTCTCTCTCTTGAATTATCCTTTGGTCATTTTGGTCACTGTTTTGGGGCCAGTTAGGGGACATTTAGAGGCCAGATTTACGTATGCATGGAAGGGAATTTGTGGGCTGCTTACTGGGGTCTAGGTCACGACAATCCTAGGCAATGGATAAGGGTTATTCTCGACAGTGCAGGGGTGGACAGTGGACTGTGTTTGGCGTGGCTAGGTTTATCATGTGCGTGCAGTGGCTCGGTCAGTGAGGTGTATGTGATGGGCTGTTGGCGTGAGGTTACTTTACATGGGTTTGATAGTGCATGGGTTAGGGTTCTCGGTAATATTCAGGGGGCTGTCTCAGGTTTTTGGTGCTCATTCAGAGGCTCGGGTTCATTGAGCATGTATGAAGGAGCTCGGCAATTGGAGGGATTGAGGTGCAATGGCTGAACATGCAGGGGCAGAGGGGAGTCTCGGTGGTTGGCTTGAAGAGAGAGAGAAGAGCCGTGTGATCAAGGGCCTTTGTGTGTGAGTAGTGTGAGGTTAAGAGGGGCCGTGTTCAAAATCCATGAATGGTTGATGAACCGAGAAGATGAGCTTGCCGTTGATGATGAGCAGTTGTTGCCGTGGGCTGTTCTTAGGTGATGGCAGTGGTTGATACCGAGGGTCGGAGTAGTGGTTCCAGTGAGCTGCAGTGGACTTATTTACGTGGCTAGGAGTGGTTTGCTGGGCGTGAGGGCTTATATGTCTCAGCTGTATGCTGAATCATTGAGGGCTGTTGGTTCCACTGCCGTTTGGTGCGTGGTTCACGTCTCGGTAGTATGTAGGGCTGGTTGTGATGATCAATGGAAGAAGGGTTCAGCTAGGGTCAGTGGGTTTGCATGGAGGGCTGGTTCACGGTGATGGTTTTTGGACGTCAAGGATCATGATCAGTGGCGTGAATGAAGGCTCATTTGAAGGCAGCCGTGAGTGTGATCAGGTCCAGTCTCGGGTCTGAGAGTTGTTGCCGAGAAGCTTGGGGGTAGTTGATGGGTGTTGATGATCAGTTGTTGTCTTGTTTCATGGAGATGGTCGAGAGTTGTGTGAGAGATCCAGGAGAGTCAGAGGCTGCCGAGAGTGATGGATGAAGGGTAGTGAGTGACTGTTGAAGGCTGATCCAGTGTGTCGGTGGGGCTGGTTTGGTGCCTTCAATCTGTGGTAACCTGGGCAGAATGTGGTGTCAAAATAGGGTTTGTCATCTGCATGGGTTGATGAAGCATGAGGCTGGGAGTAAGGTGAGCATGGGCGGAGGAGCCGAGAGAGGGCGTGTTCTCATGGCTGTCTAATAGGCGTGAACTGGTTCCGTCCGTCTCCTCCAAGGTGCGTTGAAGGGTCTTGTCGGCTGATGGGTGAAGTGGGGGATGATTGAGGCAAAAAACCAAAGGAACTTTCGGTGATTGAAGGGATTTGTTGAATTTGGAGGAAAAAGGAGATTTGTGTTGAATTTTTTTGTGAAGAAAGGTGGCAAGTGGGGGCTTGATTCACGTGGATGAGGGGAAATTGTTTGGAAGGGCATGTGTGTTGTGCATTACGTGAATGGTGGGTGAGTTGGTTTGGTTAGGAAAGTGGGGGGAATTGTTTATTGTTAAATTTGGTTTGTGAAATTGTTTAATTTTGTGTTTTAATTATTTGTTAAAATTGTTATTTTAATTGGTTGGTAATTTTTAATGATTTAATTTAATTCAAATTAATTTAAGTGGTTGATGAATGGAAGTTGAAGGGTCACGAGCATGGAAAATTGGAGAGAGAGAGAATAGGTGCGAGAAAAAGCGAGGATAAGGTTCCGAGTGAATGATGATTTTGAAATGGAAAAGGCGACAACGAACCCGAAACAAAACGAGCGAATAAAATCCACCAAAAAGTCAATTCTTGACTTTGCCCTTCCGACGACCGCTTCCCGCGACTCCCGCGACATAAAAGAGACTGCCTCCGTTCAAGGCTCATCATTGGGCTGGTATGCAAAAATGCAATGCCTACATGGTGCTCCTCCAAATGGTGAACTTGTGGATCCACCATTAACTTTTATGTTAAGAGTTTCTAGATTTTTGCAAATCACATCCAGCTTGGAATTCAGTGCTGTGTTGGCTCTAACTTCATAAATTCCTGCAATTCTTTGGATCATGCTCCTTTCTGTTGGCCATAAAGAATTGTTGTTGGCCATTTCTTCGATTAGGTCCCAGGCTTCATCTTCTCCTTTTGCCATTAAAGCTCCTCCAGCAGCAGCATCGATTGTGGTTCTCATTATTCCAGAAAGTCCATTATAGAATGTTTGGACTTGAAGCCATTTTGGAATTTCATGGTGAGGACATTTTCGAAGTAAATCTTTGAATCTTTCCCAACTTCGCAGAGGGATTCTGAATCTTATTGTACAAAGGATGTGATGTCATTCCTCAGCTTTCCGGTCCTGGCTGGTGGAAAATACTTTGCAAGGAATTTGGTGGCTAAAGTGTTCCAAGTTGTGATGGAACCTACTGGTAGTGAATGTAGCCAAGCTTTTGCTCTGTCCTTCAAGGAATATGGAAAAACTCGGAGTCTCATTGCTTCTTCTGATGCTCTGTTGTAGTTGAAAGTGTCACAAACTTCTAGGAAGTTACTGATGTGGGCATTAGGATCTTCAGTTGCATTCCCCCCGAACTGAACTGACTACTGAATCATCTGAATGCATGTTTTGATGTCACACGCATTTGTTGGAAAAGGAGGAAGTACAATACAGGAAATGAGTTTGTCAACCACCGGAATGGTTCTGTCTCGAATGGGAATCGGTGGTGCAACCTCCAACGGTTCAGGTTCCATGTTGACTAAAGCTTCTTGGCCTTCTCGCATTTCCCTTCTCAACTGTCTGATGGTTCTTTCAATTTTCGGGTCAAGCAGTCGGAGTTCAAAGCTTCTGGTTCGTCTCATGAAGTTTCTGAGAACCTGAAACACAAGAAAACAAAAACAATGAGTAAAAAGAAATTAGATACAAGTAACGTATCCAACCCCTAAACTAATAGTAAAAGATAAATAAGTCCCCGGCAACGGCGCCAAAAACTTGACCGGCGTAAACACACACGTATAACGCAAACGCACGTATCGTTCAAGTAGTATAAAAAAATCGATCCCACGAGGACTTAATATCTAATCTATTAATTTTATGAGGTCAAATGATTACTAGTTTCTAACAGGTTGTTTGATTGATTTGAAATGGTGACGATTCTAAATTTAAAAATAAGTAAATAAAATTGTTCGAAAGTATGTTTTAAGAAAATTCAATATTAAAAACTATCTAGGGTTGTGATTTCTTCCAATATCATTTTAAAGATGAAGTGGTTATCTTAAAGTTGGGTAATATATTGATTTATTAACCTGGAACACTAAATTATGTGTAAGCCTCTGTCGATGGTCAGACACAAATACCCAGTTTAACCCAATTGAACCATATGTCTATGTCAACCAAATTATATGGATTCATTAAGTTTAAGTTCCAATTATGGCTACCCCCGCCCGACAGGTATATGTCTATACTGTAAGGAAATCTATTAAAGGGTTATCTATCCTCAAGGAAGATCGTGAACTATTGAGTCTAAGGTCTTAAACTTAAAATCCCTAAGTCTAGTTCATTTTAGGTTTCCCATTTCAATTTTATTAATGGCCAGTTAATGAAAAAGCATTAAGATTAAGACTCAATAAATAAATCTTTATATTACCCAAGCTATAATCTAACCCCTTATAAACCGGTAATATTGGATTTCATCAAAACCCCAAATAACTGGCTTAGTTACGACACATATTTACGGGTAGTAAAAAGTTAAATAAAATAAAAGACATAAAGTAAAATACTGAAAATTAAATACTGAAAAGTAAATTGCTGAAAAGTAAATTGCTGAAAGTAAATTACTGAAAAGTAAATTGCTGAAAGTAAATTGCTGAAAAGTAAATTGCTGAAAAGTAAATTACTGAAAAGTAAATTGCTGAAAGTAAATTACTGAAAAGTAAAAACTGAAAATTAAAGAAAGAAAAGTACTGTGCGTAAAAGTAAACTACGGAAAGTAAAAACTGAAAAGTAAAGAAAAGAAAGTGCGAAAGCGGAAATTAATTACTGAAAGCTGTAAATAAACAAACAAAATACAATCTTCTTAGTATTCTTAAGGAATTCCTTAGAAGAAAGTATGAATTTTACAAATGAAATGGCTTGGTATTTACAGGCAAAATTTTGCCTTCATCAAATCATCCACCAAATCAATTATTAATTGCTCCACTAATTGCTCCACTAATTGCTCCACCAAATCCATTATTAATTGCTCCACTAATCTCTTATCATGTTTGATGATGATTTGATAATTTTTATTATTTATTTATTAATTTATTTTTTTGCTTTGAAAATGATTGAAAGTGACTTTAATAATTACACACAACACACTTCTATATGGTTCATCAATTTCGGGCATGACATCTTCAGAATTCGAAATTATTTTGTCTTTCAAAGCTGTAGATCTTTGAGTCTTCTTTAATTTGGAACTTGAATCAGCTTAATCCGATATCAGAGTAAAAGGTTATGCCTAAATTACGAAAATGTACAAAATTGGAATTTCCAAAACTGCACTTCGTCAAAAACGCCCTTTCAAGTTTCCAATCTCCAAATTAAAATATCAAGTCCAATAATTGCCCTTATTTGACCCATATTTCATCCTAAATGATTTCATTGAGACCCGATATTATTATCTGCAAAAAAAATAAAACACATCAAAACGTTCATTAAACCCGAGAAACTAAAACAAAATATTAAGTTAAAGGGGCGGTAAATATTGATATGTTTTCCGCTCATCACGCATCAAGTAGCATTGCATAGAAAAAAATAGTGGAACAATAATCACAGGTTTAAATCACAAAATGAAACACGTGCTTGAAAGTTCCTCAAGCGGTATGTGGAGTTGTATCCCAAGTACAGACCGCACTACTGTCCATTCGGATTCGGCTACGAAATTTACATTTGGGTTTCCATCTGATATACCGCAAGAGATTACACACAATCATTAACATAATGCAATAAAAAAATGGACGTGAAATATAAATGATGCATTGAGGGGATAATATTAGATAACTGAAAAGATCAATAATAAACTACAATGCGAATAATAAAGGAAAATAAATAAACGAACAACGACAAAAGGAAATGTGGGACCTCGCATGCTTGGTTGGACGTATTCCACGTCTAACCAAGCATGTCGTGTCAGAGATAACAAAAACAAATATTAAAGATAGAGCCCTCAGGTCTTACCTTTTAAATTGCTCATCGGAAGTGTGTTACGTCGCCGCCGGAAAGGGTTAATGCTCCGTATTTTTGGTTTCTGGTCCAATATTTTCCTTCGTTGTACCGCTGTTTCACTACTATTTTCTCTGTTTTCTTTGCTTGTTTTTCTACTATTTTCTCACTGTTTCGGGGTTATTTTTGGGACTGTTTTAGGATTTTTGGGACTGTTTTTATCTCGGTTTAAAGGCTTATTTTCAGGATTATTTTGGGACTGCAGGGGTGTTGGAAAATCTAATCCATGTCCCAAGATCAAAAGAACAAGCAAAACATATAAATGAATGAACAATATTGAAGTATGGCGGAATCATACTCACAAAGATCGGAATGCGGATGCGTTGATGAAACAAAATTTTTCCTTTGTGCAGTGAGGGTTTCGGCCAAACAGAAAAGAGAAGCTCCAAGCAATTTTTGATCCTTCCAAGCTCTAAGATGAGTTTCCCATAACACCTTTGTATGATCCCTTGATGGTGCTAGCCAAAGATGTGTATTTTATGTTCCAAACATGCACAAATTCTTCAAGTTTTTGCAACAAAAACAGAAAAGTGGAGAGCCAAAACTGCAGTAAAGTTTTCGGCAATGTGAGAGAGAGAGAGATGTGATTTTTTGTTACAAAAAATCAATTTATATTTATGCCATAATATTTATTAATTAATAATAACTATGACACAAATCAGCAATGGCTTAGAGTGTCAACACTCAATTTCCATGCAAACCCTTGAGTGCATTGTACCTATCTCCATGCAAATGCATCAACATTAAATAATGCATATAATGACATGTGTCATGTGGGCCCCACACGTTTCCAAATGAAGTGGGCCCATGTGCACTCACGCGTTCGGGTTCGATATTTCCGAAATACCGAACTTACGTCGCGACGTTAATTAAATCGAATTTAAATAAATAATTGCGCCTAGCGAAATTATTATTTACGTCGCTAACGAATTAATTCTAAATTAACTCGTTTGCCCGAATTAAAATCTAATTTTAATTTCGCGTCGAAATCGAATTTCGATTATTATATCGAATATAATAATTTACGATTAATTCCAAATTAATCGTTCTCTCTCTTTATATAGTACTTTATCCAAGATAACGTCTCTCCGTAATAATCCAAGATTAATCGAGTTTGAATCATACGTCATTGGTGAATCTTCGGGAAGCGACCCAAGAGATCTCTAGATATGTTGGCAGTAATCCGGTTGTCGAACTATCCGAACACGTACGTACCAAGTACTACGTTTTTTACCGATTTACAAGACAAGGTTAGCCTCTAGCAAAACGCCATGTCTACCCAATTCTCTAGAAATATTCTTATTGGAATAATAAGATCTATACAGGCGTAGTATACCGTAGTATATCGAACCAGTATCGGATGATCACATGTAAGGCCTGGGGCTGGAGATGTGGTCTGCCCCGTACGATACACATATCAAACATCAAGCAACCAGTCTCTTTGAATCGGATAATCCTGACCTAGTCATATATCCCGATGGTTGCAACCATTATAGAGTACTAGTTCTGTATCCCCTCGCGATCATCATCTCCATATGTCTGAAGTGATACTTCCATCTTGACATCACACCCAATACACTACGATTCTCGATAAACCCAGAGAGGTGTACACAGAACCCGTTAAAAGCCCTGGACCACCAAAACTAAGTTTACCGATTGTCGTAAGTACTAGCGATGCAAGTCTCAGGTTAAGATCATATGCACCTACCCTGAAGCGGACTCCCATAGACACGCAGACATACATACCAATGGGACTCCGCGGGGTCTATCCAGAGCGAAGCTGTGTTCCGTACCATCGGTAAACACAACCTCCTACCGCACTTGCATAAGTATCCAACTTAAATATATGAGAACTATGCCGTTGTGCCCTCACAACATGCACAAGTGCAGTACTAGTCTATTCCGCATTATCGATTGTCCAATCTCGATAATACTACGACTAGGGATATTTAATGATTAAACCTTTATGGATTGATACCGTCTCATATCATCACAATCCGGAACTAATCATAGGGACTTTTACCATTTATATATCAAAGTAAATAAATTACAAAACGGTAAAAGACAATTTCATTACTACATAGTTATTTTGTACAATAATACAATATCATTTACAAAATAGTGACGCTATGGGTCATACTGTCTAACAATCTCCCACTTGCCTATAGCCAGTCACTCAAGCATCTAATACCTGAACTATGTACATGTCGCTCAAACTTTTCCCGAAGGAATAGCCTTCGTCAGCGGATCTGCAATATTATCCTCTGATGCGATCTTTTCGATCTTCACATCGCCACGATGTATGATCTCTCGAATCAGATGGAATCGTCGAAGAACATGTTTTGATCGTTGATGAGACCTTGGTTCCTTAGCCTGTTGGTGTGATATTTTTATATCGTACCGCAAGTGTACGGTGGTCAAGTTTTAGTATAATATGAGTTAAGAGTGTCGAACCCACAGGGATTGTGTTAACTCGCACTAAGTACTACAATGATAATCCTAACTTATTTAGACGAAAAAATAATAAAGATTTTTAATAAATAAATAAAATATAAAATAATAAAAAGGAGGAACTAATACGATAGAGATTCTGGATCCTGATTTCACCTAGCTGTCTCCTAGGTATTTTTCATGCCAAATTAATCTTTGTTCAGTTATATTATTTATAAGTCAAGATCCTAAAATATTCACTCCCTCTCTCGAGTGCCGAGTGAAAATATTATCAACTATAGACTTCGATATCTCTATAAAAATCCAATAGTTAACAACTCTTACGATTTGTGATTCTATTTAACGACTTCAAAGGACTACAGATTCTCTCGAACTCTATAAATCCTAGGTTATTCTCTAGATCTATTCAAAATCCCCTCTCTCGAGTGATAGATTCTAAACATTCATCATCTCAAATTGTGGCCAGCAATCAAGAAGCATTAAACTCAAAAGATATAAAAAATAAAAAACACTTCATTACAAAACTGATAAACAAAATACAAGGTTTGAGCATAGATTACAATCGTTCTCCAAAATTAAGGAAATTCATGACAAAAGATAAAACAATAAATAATCAAGCCACGAATTTAATGGAAATCATTAGAGTTTTAAGAAAGAAATAAGAAGATAAAACCCGAATTGAATCTCTTCCTTTTCGGATGTCACAGCCACAGCCTTAATCTCCTCTTGTCGCTCTTCATCCTCTCCTTGGATCTCTAAAAATATGTGTTTCTGTGTTTTGTGCTCTGTATTAGCCTCCTGGTGTGTTTTGGACGAAGTCTTGTATTTATAGAAGTGTCAGGGTGCCATTAGGATTTCAGAAAACCCTAAATTTTGAGTCCTGGAACGCGTAGGAATTTCCTGCGCAGCGCCGCGGCGCTGTGATCCGTCTGGAAAATGTATGCAGTTTGGCATTCTGGGGGGCGCCGCGGCGCTGCCTTTCTCCATTGGCGCCGCGGCGCTAAACTCTCGGCATTTTTGGGCTGAGTTTGGGAATTGTGAGGCGCCGTGGCGCCTGTTCCTCTTCTTTGATAATTGATTTTGTAAACAAAACAAATGGAGGGCCCCACGTGCTCAACTTTTATTTAGTCTTGCAACTCATTCTCTCTTGCATGGCCCACGTGAAGCTCTCTTTATTTTCAACCCTTGGTCAACAATGGTGGCTGGGTCTTTCTTTCCTCTTTTTGTCCTTCTATTCACGTCACTTTTGTAAGCCAACAACAATTCCAATTTGACTTTTCTCTCTCCAAGTCACGATTTCTTCTCTCTTTGGTGGCGCCATGGCGCCTTACTCCCTGGACTTTGTATGGGATTGTGGCGCCTTTTCCTCTGGAATTAGTATGAAATTGTGGCATATGGCGCCTAATGATCCCGTGCTCGTCCTGTGTTTCCAAAAGTTCCCAAAACACGTGTACTTGTCCCCCGATCCATATATTGATGCTCCTATAAATAAAAGATAAAATAAATCATAATTGATATTAAATATCTCGAATTATAACAAAATAATAAGCTAAAGATATTGGAATAAGTGGGTATAAACCACACTTATCAGCATGATTTAATGAAATTGGATGATTTAGTATGCTTAAATGTTTTTGAATTGAAGATTGATTGGATCAATTTCAAGAAATTGTGTTTGGAACATTTTTTCCCCAATTTTTGGAGGCTTGGCCGAATTGATGAATAGCCCTAATGTCTTGGTGATTTTTGATTTTAATCATTGGATGAGTTAGAATCATGTTGGGAATGTTGATTTAATGTTTAATTGGATTCATTTGGATTGGATTTAAAATTTGACATAAAAATCCTCATATTGCCGAGACTAATGGAGCATGATTGGGTTTGATTTTTTGATCAAAATGTGTTGGACACTAATTGATGTTGATAAGCATGATTAATTGTACAAATTTGTGATTTGGAAATATTGATTTGGTTAATTAATTATGATATACACTTTAAGTAATTAAATTGTGAAATTGGGTTTTTGTAATTTAATTATGTTGGGCTAATTTTTGAAATTGGGCTTGAAATGTTGTAAATTGGCTTATTGGGCTTAGTTGTACCAAGTTAGGTTTAGGCTAAATTGGTTGGATCCAATTGGGCTCAAAACCGCATCTATAAAGCCAAATGCGACTAATGGACCTTTAAAGTTTAATTGGGCCTAATGGGCGTAAATTGATTTCTAGGCTTATGGGGTAACTCCTTGATTGGGTTTTGGTTATTGGGTTTGACCCGAGTTAACCAAAAGTCCATGCCTTAAGAAATTAATTAAAAGCCCATTGGACTTTAATTAAATTAACGTTGGACGTTAATTGGGCTTTGAGACCCGTAACGATTAAATTTGGAATTTAAGTCGTAAAAGGTTTATTAATAAAGTGTAATATTTAATTTGGAATTAAATCGTGGATTAGTATTAAATACATATTAAATTGGATTTAATGTTGTAGTTTAATTTAATTCAAGAATTCGTACTTTGAGTACTTATTCGCAAAACGAGTTTGACTCGCGCAAAATCAAATCATTGTTTGAACATTGGATGGTCATTAATTATCAGATTAATTAATTTGATTAGATTGATTGATAACATGCTTGTGTGAATACATGGTTGTGATGCATGAATAATGTATATCAGATGAATATTAGATGGGTGGGGCAATTTTAGAAATTATTGTAATAAATTGGAATTTATTAATTGGACCTACGTGTCCAGCCTTATTACCTCCTTACTCTTTGTATTCTCTTCTCACCTATTCCCCTAAATGTAAATGAGGTTTCTTTAGAAGTGTAGTGTAACGGGTAGAAGCAAATACTTGTGCTAGCGGGAGAGAGGAATCGGAGAGATTTGATCTAGGATCAATGTGTAAAGTATCCATCCGCATATCATTATTATTTTATTATACGCGATTTATTATGTATTTATAATGCAAGTTTAAGGGTGTATGATGATGAGACCTTAACAAAGATAATAAAATTGGTTGCCAATTTGCATTCGAAAAACCCTCGCAAAATATTAAGTGTTTTTCCTTCCATTGAGTGATTCTTACTCAAGATCCAAGACTGGCATTGGTTTTTTTACCAAATTCAAGGCCTTTGTCCGTCGAGGATGTGTTTGAATCACGAGAGCTTTGTTCCATATCAGTGTCTTGTCCAAGTTGTGGTTTGTTGGCCAAAGTCAATACTACTTCTTGTCCATCGACATTGATTACGAAGCTTTCCATAGTCAATGGGTTCCGCTTAACTGGGATCACTAAGTTTGTTGTGCCAAAGCCAAGGCTTAGTTGATTCAGAATAAAAAGTTTAGGTAATATATTGGATATATTGGCATATATAAGATATATGTTTCGGACTTGGATGTCCCCCTACTGGATCTAGGAATTGGATTGGATCCAATTGATCTTAGAGATCTACCTAGTTATTTATCATACAATTTGTTGGCCAAAGTCAAGATTGTGTGATATTTAACGGGATCCTAGCCCACTAGGAAACACGGTTTCCCGAGTACTCGACAGAGGGTTAGAGGCTCCCCGAAAAATAGTGGGAGGCAAGAATTGAATTTGTAATATTCGTTTAATTACTTGCCATACACGCTCAAACAAATATCATTCGTCAAATAAATTAAATGTTAGTTGGACTAATATTTAAACGTTGTTTTAAAATAGTTGGACTGTATTCAAACAATTAAATCATAGTTGATTAAATAGTTGAAATATAATAATCATTATAATAAATAGTAGCGAAAATCGTTGATTAAATAGTTGGACTATTAGAATCAAGATAAAATTGAAAGATTGACATTTAAACCATAATCCTAGGGAAAATGTATTTAAATGGTTTAATTTTCAAATTGGGGATAAATTTTCAGGATGGTCCTGGAAACTAATAAGTTACTTTATTAGATAAAATAACATATTAGGCCTAAGCCTGGAGTTAAGCAAATAGTAGAGCATGGTCTTTGGAAGATTCATGTGATGATAAATTTAGTGCTTAATCCATTTAGCTTGTCGCAGTAGACTCCTTAATTTCTTAATCAGAACTAAGGATTAGATTCTTAAAGTATGATAAAGAAATTAAAGGATCTTCATAAATCTATACTTAGATTTTAGAAGTACTAAAATTGCAATAATAACCCTTGGAGAGTTAATGACTATTCTCAAGGAGACAAAGTCAAAGTTTGCAATTAGGCAAGTAGCGCAAGGCGCACCATACTTCGATATTCTAGAAACCCGAGGCTTGGCCAAAGGCTTCTGGAGTGTGAAAAGGGCAAAGGCAAAATAATTATTATCTTCTGGGAAGATAAATGACATATCCCAAAATGTCTGCCTAAATGTGGCAAACGGGATCGCGGAAGCATGACTACCATTTGAACAAAGTAGACATGAAGGAATTGAAGACGAGGAAGGCTTTGACTTCAAATATGTTTGTCATAATATGTTCAATACTAGTATTAAAATTGGATTTTAAATACTTAGTGTGATACATAAATATATGTGCTGGTGTTCAGAATCTGCTGTGAGCAGGATACTGACTTCAATTGAGATTAATCTGTGAATCGGAAATGGGACGAAAGTTGCTATTTCAACCGTAGATACCTAAGTTTAGGAACTACCCTTCGGGTTTGTACTTAAATTAGGAAACTGTTATAATGTAACTGGTTTGACTAGAAACATTATTTCTATATCAGTGTATTATCCGTTGCGGATATACCTTTATATTCTAGAACACTAAAGTGTTTTATTATATAAAGATGATATTGAGATAAACACATTAGATGTGAATAACAGAATTTATATTTTGAATATAAATAAATCTCAAACGTATAACATGACAAACAAATAGCTCAAACTGATTTGATCAGAAGAAACTTAAATGTGGCATTGATGTCTGAGACACAATTAAACAAGACTCGTATATCCACACTTTCGAAGAGTGGATACTAGGACTGATTTGATTCCATTCAAATAAAGTCTACGAATCTTGTTTATTGGGCAAAGTGCCTAAAACACTATTACTCGGTAAAATTGAAAATGCCACCGATCTGTAAGCCCTAGTTCATAGTGAAGCAAGTGGGCCCATGTCTAGCTAGGCTAGATGCGAATATGAATATTTCATGACCTTTACGGATGTGGCATCGCGTTATGGTTATGTGTTTCTTCTGAAACACAGATCGGAAACTTTTACAGTTTCGACACGAAGTAGACAAACAGATCGACTAAAGTATAAAATCATCACGGTTAGACCGTAATGAAAATTCTTAAGCAATAAGTTTCTAATATACTTGAAAGAGTATAGTATTCTTTCAATGAGGACTCCTCCCGAAACACATCAATTTGACGGTATGTCCGAACTGAATAACCGAATTTTGTAAGACATGATAAGGTTAATCATGAGTCGCTATGAGCTATCATTTCCTTCAACGGATACGCATAAACAGTGCAGAACTTATTTTGAATAAGGTTCCCTAAAAATATGTTTGACAGATATCATATTAGATATGAATAGGAAAGAAACTAGGTTTCTCATTCCTGAATATTTGGGTATGCTAGGCATATGTTTGGATGATACCAAATTAGAACCCAAATCGGATAAGTGCCGAATTGTAAGTTATCCTAGGGATACCGAAGTATAGTACTTATACAACTCACAGGAGAACAATTTAATTGTTGCTCACCATGCGGTTTTTCTAAGACGAATACCTATATGCAATGGTGAGTGGGAGGATAGTAAAACTCGATGAAAATCGAAGTAATACTATTCCAGGCACCGAATCCTAATGGAACACAAATAGTTCATCAATGATGAAACCATACCAATAATCTTCAAATACACAAGAACCGCATAAGTCGGAGAGATTCAGAAAACAACCTGGGGTATGGGTTTCTGATCTCACCTCATAAAGACGTCAATCTTGTTGAGGTATACCAACTGACTATGTATGAGGAAGTGATACAAGGTATCGACTCCCATTATGGCAAAGTGTCATGATATCCGAAATGGATTCCATGTAAATCATAAGTTTGGATACTAGTTGATGTAATGCAAGGCATTGTGCATATTGGTACTTTATAAGACTTCAAGGAAGACATACATGGATGGCAACAGACCAACGTATAAAGCTAGGCTTTTAGCGGAAAGGTATCGTTATCAACATTGTGTTGATTATGATGAAACCTTTTACCTGTTGCCACGGTAAATCCATTTGGATAATGCTTGCTAATGCTGCATGTTTCATTTATGAAATATGACAGCTGAACGGGAAAATCGCTTTCCTTAAACGGAAACCTTTTGGAGGATGTTTATAACATCATGTCCGTTTTGTCATACCAAAACTAGCAAACAAGGTTTGCAGGTTATTCGATCCATGTTTGGATTGAAGCAAGCATTAGGTTCTTGGAATTATCGTTTTGATGTAATCATAATGGAGTATGATTTTATTCAAAACGAAATGATTCTCGCGTATATAAGGAGGTTAGTGGGAGCGCACTAACAATAAATGTCCTATAAATAATGATAATATATGTCATTTCTTGGAAATGATATTCCCATAAAACAATCGGTGAAAGCTTTGCTTTCATGAAAACTCTCCGAGAAATCGTACATTGAAAAATGTACGCGACTTGGTGTCTCATACGCTTTGAGCATATGGATTCACAAACAGGCCAATCTAAGTGATAGTCACTGGATTGATATTAAGAACATCCATTAGTATCTTAGATATATAAGGATGATGTCTTAATCTATGGAGAATGAGAACTTGAAGTGACTGGGATCACTACTGCAAGTTTCCCAACCGATAAAACGACTATGAGTCGCAAAATGGTACTATACAGTTTGAAATAACGGTACAGTGAGCTGGAAATCTTCCAAGCAAGATACTATTACATAATAAACAATAAATGCGGGTTATTGCTGCAGCTGAGGCAGAAATAGAAGCCATTTGGGTCGATAATAAATCTAATTAGATTAGATATAGTTCTATTAGCAGCTGAGCTAGGCTACAGCGCAGGCTAAAGAATTAATGGTCTCATCAACGATCCAGATACATACTTCGATATTCATCTGATTCGTTATCATACATCGTGGCGATGTGATGATCGAATAAATCGCATTAGGTGATAATCATGCAAATCCGCTGACGAAAGCCTTTTCTCAGCAGTTTGAGCCAACCGTATATAGTTCGGGTGGTAGACACTCGAGTGACTGGCTATAGTCCAAGTGGGAGATTGTTGGACAATTATGACCTATAGCGTCACTATTTGTACAAATCATGGTGTTGTTGTACAAATTAACTATGTGACAAAGGAGATTGCACTTTTATCATTTGTGATTAGATCACCAAGATATATAAATGATGAAAGGTCCTTATGATTTGTTCCTGGATTGAGATGATATGAGACAGTATCAGTCCACGAAGGATAAATCATTAAATATCCCTAGTCGGAGTATTATCAAGATTGGACATCGATAATGCGTAAAAGAATAGTATTACACTTGTGCGCATTATGAGGGCATAACGGCATAGTTCTCATATATTTGGGTATATGATACTCATGCAAGTGTAATAGGAGGTTGTGTTTTACCGATGGTACGGGAAACAGCTTTGCTCTGGATAGACCCCCTCGGAATTCCATTGGTAGTATGACTATGTGTCTATGGAAGCCCGAAATCAGGGTAGGTGTATTTGGTTTTAACCTGAGACTTGCACCGCTAATACTTGCGACAATCAATATGCTTTGGTTTTGGTCATCCAGGGCTTTAACAGGTTCTGTGTGCGCCTCTGCTGGGTATATTGAGAATCGTAGTGTGTTGGATGTGATGTCAAGACGGAAGTATCACTCCAGTCATAGTGGAGATGATGTCACGTAGGATACGGTACTAGTACTCTTAAGTATTGCAGTCATCGGGATAAAATGACAAGGTCATGTTTATCCGATTATAGAGACTAGTTACCAGACATCCGATACTGGATGGACATACGCAATACTACGTATACTACGCCTGATATAGATCTTATATTCCTGTAAGGATATTTCTGGAGAATTGGGTTGGCATGACGCTTTGCTAGAAGCCAACCTTGTCTTGTAAATCGGTATAAACGTAGTACTAGGTACTTACGTGTTCGGATAGTCCGATGACCGAACTTACTACCAACATATCCGGGGATCTCATGGGTCGCTTCCCGAAGATTCACCGATGACGTATGACTCGCACTTTAATTAATCTGGGATTAATTAGATGAGAGAGAAAATTAATCTGGGATTAATTACGGTGATATTTTATCTGGGATAAAATATCAATTAAGAGAGATAACGATTAATTTGGAACTAATCGATTAATTAATATATTCGATATTTTAAACGAAATTGGATTTCGACGCGGAATTAAAATTAGATTTTAATTCGGGCAAATGAGTTAATTTAGAATTAATTCGTTATCGATGTGAATAGTGATTTCACTAGGCATAATCATTTAATTACGTCGTAACGGAAAATTCGTTAATTTGGAATTAGCAAACCCGAGCCCGGGATTGTTTGCGAGCACATTCGCATTTCGAATTCGAGTGCGGCACGCAAGTCAAATTAAGCGTCAAATCGCTAGTCGCATCTAGCGTCACATCATTCGTCAATCAAGTGATAGATGTCTTTCACTTTGAGTGATTGACGCCAGTCACTATTCATTGATTAATGTGAATGATGGAAGTTGTTGGCATAGTTGCCTTTGACTTTTAGGAAATTGAAAAATGGTATATGTTAATTGATTTTGGAAATTAATAAAACATTGCACATTTTTCTTTTCTCTCTCTTGGTTCACGTTTTGGAGCCGAATTATGCTCTCTCTCTCTCTCTCGGCCTTAAAGGCATTTTCTTCTTCTGTTTTCTGGGCAAAATCATTGATGATGGGAAGCAAAGTGTGGTGATTTTGTGGCAAAATCATCAAGAGCTAGCACTCCGAGAGACATGCAAAGATGATAGGGAAGTCCACCCATGAGCTTGGGATCATTTGACGAAGCTTGGAGCATGACGAAGAACCACCATGGCCGAATCTAAGGGAACCAGTGCAGTTCACTGCCGAGAGGTCCAAAGGGCAGAAAAAGATGTTTTGTTGCCCACCGCATCGCTCAACCGATCGATGTAAGTATTATGTAACTTCCTCGTATGTATTCATTTTGTATTTTCATTGCTTGATATGATCTTGGGATGATTTGACAATTCCAACAGTAATTACATTAGGTATTGTTATTTTGTACCTAGTTTGACTAGGAATATCATCTCTGTATCTAGTTTAACCCGATGCGAGTATACCTTTGTATTCAGGAACACTTGGTGTTTTGTATATAAAGATGATATTTTGATATGTACAGGAGATGTGAATAATGGTCTTTATATTTTGAATATAAATGAATCTCAAACATATAACATGACAAACAAAAGACTCAAACTGAGTAAATCAGATGAGACTTATTTGTGGCATTGTCGTCTGGGACACATTAACAAGACTCGTACATCCACTATTTCGAAGAATAGATACTATGACGGATTTGATCATAATTCATATGATGTCTGCGAATCTTGTTTGTTAGGCAAAATGCCTAAAACACCTTTCAATAGTAAATATGTACGTGCCACCGAGCTGTTAGCCCTCGTTCACAGTGATGTTTGTGGGCCCATGTCTAGCCAGGCTAGAGGTGGATAGGAATACTTCGTAACCTTTATAGATGATGCATCGCGTTATGGTTATGTGTATCTTATGAAACACAAGTCAGAAACTTTTGAGAAATTCAATGAGTTTCGTACCGAAGTAGAAAAATAGTCTGGCAAAAGTATTAAGACATTACGGTCGGACCGTGTTAGAGAATACTTAAGCAATGAGTTTCAAGATTACTTGAAAAAATATGGTATTCTTTCACAGTGGACTCCTCCCGGAACACCTCAATGGAATGACGTGTCCGAACGGAGAAAATGAACTTTATTGGACATGGTAAGGTCAATGATGAGTCGCATAGAGCTACTGATTTCCTTCTCGGGATACGCATTAAACAATGCAATACTTATTTTAAATAAGGTTCCGTCAAAGTCTGTTGGACAAACTCCATAAGAAATATAGACAGGAAAGAAACAGGGTTTCTCATTCTTGAAGATTTGAGGATACTGGGCATATGTTAAACGTTTGGATGGTACCAAACTAGAACCCAAATCGGATAAGTGCCTATTTGTAGGTTATCCTAGGGAAACCAATGGATATTACTTCTACAACCCACAAGAGAACTAAATATTTGTTGCTCTTCATGCAGTTTTCCTAGAAAATGAATTCATAGATATAGTGATAAGTGGGAGGAAAGTAGAACTCGATGAAAATCAGAGTGATACTGTTCCTGGCACCGACCCCCTCATGGAACACGAACAGTTCATCAGGGATGAGACTATTCCATAATCTTCTAATACACGAGAACCGTGTAAGTTAGAGAGAGTCAGAAAATAACCTGATAGGTATGGGTTTCTGATCTCACCTCATGTAGACATTAATCTTATTGAGGAAGATGAACCAGCTACGTATGAGGAAGTGATACAAGGTATCGACTCCGCTTTATGGCAAGAGGCCATGAAGACCGAAATGGATTCCATGTATACCAACCAAGTTTGGACACTGGTTGATGCACCAGAAGGAATTAAGCCTATTGGTTGTAAATAGGTTTTCAAAAGGAAGATGGTCATGGAAGGCAACATACAAACGTATAAAGCTAGGCTTATAGCGAAAGGGTATCGTCAACGACATGGTGTCGATTACGATGAAACTTTTTCACTTTTGCCATGATGAAATCCATTCGGATAATGCTTGTTATTTCTGCATATTTCGATTATGAAATATGGTAGATGGGCGTCAAAACTGATTTCCTTAATGGAAACCTATTGGAGGATGTTTATATGAAACAGCCTGATGGTTTTGTCGTGCCAAAACTTGCAAATAAGGTTTGCAAGTTAAACCGATCCATTTATGGATTAAAGCATGTATCGTATTCTTGGAACCAACATTTTGATGAGATCATAAAGGAATATGGTTGATGAACGGAAAATATATCAATATTTACCACCCCTTTTACCTAATATTTTATTTAGTTTCTCGGGTTTGATGAACGTTTTGATGTGTTTTACAGATAAATAAAGTATCGGGACTTAATGGAATCAACTCGGGGCTAAAACGATGAAATCTGGAGCAAAAAATGGCGAAAGCAGAAATTTACTATACGCGTCACGAAGTGCAGTCCTAAATTCCAATTTTGTGCAAGTTTTGTATTTTGGCCACAACATTTTACTCCGATATCGGATTGAGCTGATTCAAGTCCCTAATTAAATCAGACTCAAAGATCTACAACTTTGAAGACCAAATAATTTCGAATTCTAATGATTTCATGACCGAAATTGATGAAACAGCTAGAAGTGTGTTATGTGTAATTATTAAAGTCATTTTCAAAGAAAAAAATAAATAAATCAATCAATAATAAAAATTGTCAAAATTCCACCAAACATGCTAGAAGTTAGTGGAGCAATTAGTGGAGCAATTATTGGAGGATTTGGTGGAGCATTTGGGGAGGCAAAATTTTGCCTATAAATACTAAGCTATTTCATTTGTAAATTCATACCTTCTTCTATGTAATTCCTTAAGAATATTAAGAAGATTGTATCTTGCTTGTTTATTTACAGCTTTCAGTATTTAATTTTAGCTTTCACACTTTTCTTTACTTTTAAGTCTTTACTTTCTGTAATTTACTTTTACGCACATTACTTTCCTTTCTTTACTTTTCTTTACTTTTCAGTAATGAGGAGGTAACTCCTCATTGCTGGGGTAAAAGGTAAAACTTTTATTACTAATATTTAGATTAATCTCCCTTAAATATAATATATAAACTAGTTAAAACGTGACTTAATCCAGATATCGCTTATATGGTTGGTTGGTAATTATCATGCAAAGTTAATATATTATATTAAGGGAGATATCTAAAATAGAAGTAATAAAAGTGGACCTTTTTACCTCAGCATTTTCTTTTATTGTACTTTTACTTTTTTAACTTTTCATCAATTTACTTTCAGCATTTACTTTTCAGCAATTTACTTTCAGCATTTACTTTTCAGCATTTACTTTTCGTCATTTACTTTTTAGTATTTAATTTCCAGCAATTTACTTTATGTTTTTTATTTTATTTAAGCTTTTACTACCCGTAAATATTTGTCGTAACTAAGTTAGTTATCTAGGGTTGTGATGAATTCCAATATCACCGGTTTATAAGGGGTTAATTTACAGTTTGGGTAATATAAAGGTTTATTTATTGAGTCTTAAGCTTAATGCTTCTTATTAATTGGCCATTAATAAGTTTGATTTGGTAAACTTAAAATGAACTTAGATAATGGATTTTAGGTTTAAACCATAGACTCAATAGCCCACAATCTTCCTTGAGGATAGATAACCCTTTAATAGATTTCCTTACAGGATGGGAATATACTTGTCGGGCGGGGTAGCCATAATTAGAACTTAATCTTAATGAATTCATATAACTTGGTTGACATAGGAATATGATTAATTAAGTTACACTGGGTATTTATATCTTACCATCGGAAGAGGCTTTTGCATAATTTCATGTTCCAGATTAATAAACCGATATATTACACAAACATAAAATAACCACTTCATCTTTTAAAAAGATATTGGAAAGATTCAAAACCCTGGATAGTTTCTAAATATTGAATTTTCTCAAACTACTTTCGTACAATTTCATTTGCTAGATTCAAATATAAAGTCGGCATCCAATAAAACAATCAATCCATTATATACTCATAAAAATTTGGCTTCATAAATTATTAGATTAGGTATTAGGTCCTCGTGGGATCGACACTTTTTATACTACTTGAACGATACGTGCGCATACGTTATACGCATGTGATTACGCCGGTCAATGGTTTCATTCAAAACGAAGATGATTCTTGTGTATATAAGAAGGTTAGTGGGAGCGCACTGACATTCATTGTCATATACGTTGATGATGTATTGCTTCTTGGCAATGATATTCACATGCTACAATCGGTGAAAGCTTGGTTTTCATTAAAATTCTCCATGAAAGATCTAGGAGAAGTAGTCTTTATTCTAGGAAGAAGAATCTACCGGGATAGATCTAGAAAGCTGTTGGGACTCTCCCAGAGCTCGTACATTGATAAAGTGTTGAAGAGATTCAACATGGATTAGTCCAAGAGGGGGCTGCTTCCAGTGTCACATGGCGTCTCTCTATCTAAGGACGTGTGTCCTAAAACTCAAGATGAGAGAGATGCAATGAGTCGGATCCTGTTTACTTCCACAGTCGGATCGATCATGTACGTCATGATATGTACGTGACTTGATGTCTCATATGCTTTGAGCATGTTCAGTCGCTATCAGGTCGATCCAGGTGATGGTCACTAGATTGCTGTAAAGAACATCCTTAAGTATCTTAAATGAACTAAGGATGCTTTCTTAGTCTATGGGGAATGAGAACTTGAGGTGACTGGGTACGCCGATGCAAGTTTCCAAACCGATAAAGACGACTGTAAGTCGCAATCAAGGTACATATTTTGTTTGAACAATGAAGCAGTGAGCTGGAAATCTTCCAATAAAGAGACTGTTGCCGATTCAACAACAGAAGCAGAATATATTACTGCAGCTGAGGCAGCAAAAGAAGAAGTTTGGATCCGTAAATTCCTATTTGGATTAGGAGTAGTTCCGTAAGCAATTGAGTCTGTACCTTTGTATTGTGATAATAACGCGGCTATAGCTCAGGCTAAGGAACCACGGTCTCATCAACGGTCCAAGCATGTACTTCCATGGTTTCATCTGATTCGTGAGATCATACATCGTGCTGATGTGAAGATCGAGAAGATCGCAACATTGCAGATCCGCTTACGAAAGCTATTTCTCAGCAAAATATTTGAGCGACATGTACATAGTTCAGATATTAGATACTTGAGTGATTGGCTATTAGCCAAGTGGGAGATTGTTAGACACTTATGACCCATAGCATCACTATTTGTAAAGAACATGGTGTTTTTGTACAAATTAACTATGTGACAAAAGGAAATTGCTATTTTATCATTATTGTAATTGGATTACTTAGATATATATATATATTATAATGATAAAAGTCCTTATGTTTAAATCGAATTAATAAGATTTGAGACAATATTAATCAACGAAAGGTTTAATCATTAAATATCCCTAGTCGTAGTATTATCGAGACTGGACATCGATAATGTGGAAAAGACTAGTATGACACTTATGCGTGTTATGGAAGCTTAACGGCATAGTTCTCATATATTTAGGTATTAGATACTTATGAAAGTGTAATAAGAGGTTCTGTTATCCGTTGGACCGGGAACAGCTTCGATATGGATAGACCCACTTGGAATCCCATTGGTATTATGACTGTGTATCTATGGGAATCTGAATCAGGGTATGTGTATGTGATCTTTAACCTAAGACTTGCATCGCTATTACTTACGACAATCAATTTACTTTGATATTGGTCTTTTTGAGCTTTAACAGGTTTTGTGTACGCCTATATTGGGTTTATTGAGAATCGTAGTGTATTGGATGTGATGTCAAGATGGGAGTATCACTTCAGTCATATGGAGATGATGGTCACACAGGATACGGTACTAGTACTCTTAAAAGCTGCAGCTATCGGGATAGTATGACTAGGTCATGACTATCCGATTAGAGAGACTAGTTACGCGAGATCCGATATATGCTTCGTACGGGGCAGACACAGAGCCAACCCTAGGCCTAGCATGTGACATCCGATACTGGATCGTATTACACATTACATTGTATTAATACGCTTGATACAGATAATATTCCTCGCTGGATATTTCTGGAGAATTGGGTAGGCACGGTGCTTTGCTAGAAGCCAACCATGTCTTTTAAATCGGTGAGAACGTGGTACGGGTACGCACGTGTTCGGATAGTCCGATGACCGTATTTACTGCCAACATATCCAGGAATCTCTTGGGTCGCTTCCCAAAGATTCACCAATGACATTTGACTCGAATAGAATTAATCTGTGATTAATTATGAGAGAGAAAATTAATCTAGGATTAATTACGGCAAGAATTAATCTGGGATTAAATTCGTACATAAGAGAGAACGCGATTAATTTAGAATTAATCGGTAAAATAAATTTAATAGTTAAATTAGATTTTTCTATTTAATTTATTTATTTTGTCTAAAATAAATATATCGGATATATTAATTGAAATTGGATTTCAATTCGGGCAAACGAATTAATTTGGAATTAATTCGTAAGCGACTATCGTAATAATTTTGCTAGGCATAATTATTTAATTAAATTGGATTTAATTATATCGCGACGGCAAATTCGTTAATTCGGAATTAAATGAACCCGGGCCCAAGTCTAGTTGTGTGATGGAGAAGCCAACTTAAATTTGGAATTTAAAAGTGGTGGGACCCACAACTTACATAAAATGTCAACACATTGATGGAAGTAGTTGGCAAATATTTAAGGCATCATTTACTCAACACAACACCCAAGTTTTAGAAACTTACTATTCACTATCTTCTCTCTTAAGCCATTGCTGTTTTTCTCTCTACCTTGGAGGGCAAATTTTGTCTCAAATTTTGATCAAGCTAGCACTTGGAGATTTGATTAAGGTGATAGGGAAACTCACACAAGAGTTTGAACAACAAATTAAAGCTTGGAGCTTCATCCTTTCAAAGGAAATTTTGGAAATTTCTCAACACATCAATGTAAGTTTTTTCCGCAACTTTACTTGATAATTCACACACGAATCATGTTTAGGATCTTGGGCATGTCTTAGAGACACTAACATTATAACCCTCCAAGAAACTCTTTCAATCCTAAGGGGGTGTCTTTTCTCATTAAAAATTATATTTTTTTATTCCTGTAAATACATGAAATATTTATAGAATTTTCTACATATACTAATATTTCACTAATCAATTAGAGAAATTATGTTATTTTTACATAAAAATTAATAATAATTTTATAATACACTTAAATGTATAGGCATATATTTTTATGGGACTTTATATTTGGAGTGAGACTTTGGGCGACCGTCTAATTTTGCTAAGGGTCGGCGGCTTGGGGCGGTCTTAAATTACCTTTAATTATGGAATTTTGGCGAGTTCCTAAAATGAGGATAATAAATTATTAAAAAAGTCACATTATATATTTATATATTTGAAATTTGAAATTTCTTTATTTATAACCAATTTAAGGACTTCAACCAATAGTATGTGTCTACTATTCTCATAGCCACCTCTCTCCGTGCCAGATTTCACTTTCCTTTTTTATGTTGGTGCTAAGCTAATACAGAACTTGGGATCTAGTTTGTTTGTTTCCTTGGAAAATTTGGAATTTTATATAAAAAAAAAATATATAAAGGATTACAGGTTACTTGAGAATTTGAGATTGATCTTTCTTGCAAATAGGCATATCTATTGTCTAGCGTGTACTATATAAACGTTGAGCATGGCTATGAAAATGACTCATTGATGATGAAGATTGATCGCTTTAGTGATTTAGGGCTAAACAAAATGGAAAATAATGTAGAATATTTTATATGATACAATTTGCTTATCTCTTTCAATTAAAATTCACATGCTTTTGTTTGATTGATTAATAGTGGTGTTTCACATCATTTTAATTTTTTTTTTTGGTTTTAAACTCCCATCATTATTCCTCATTTCTTTGCACTTATGTCCAAAACATTGATATTGATGGGGAACCAAATTTCTAACATTAGCATCATGTTCGTATAATTTTTTTTTTTCGTATTTTGGACAATAAGACAATTACCCCAAAACATTCTAAGTGTGATTGATGGGGAAAATGCACAATATATATATGAGAGAGAGAGAGAGAGATTCATAATTTGATTGATGAACTGAAAATCTGAAGTCGAGTCCGTGCAAAGAGTCCACATGTGAGATGTATAAATTACTAAAATAGTTAACAAAAACTTTAGAATCTTTCCATTTTGTTTTGTGGTTTAAATTATATATACTTTGTTTACGGCTGATTTTGGTCCCAGGGGCAATAAGGGTTTTTTACTCCCGAGACAATCCTCCTCCAACTGTGAATTTTTTTTTTTTTTTTATGGGAAACCGAAAGCAAACTTGGCAAAAGATAGATAAATACACCAATCAACAAAGAGATTTAACGTGGTTCGGCGGATCAGATCCAACCTACATCCACGGGCACATAACGGACGATGTTTTATTACCGAAATATGTTTCTCTGATCTGTTTTGTGTTTACAAGTCTAATTTTCTCTCGTTCTCTTTTCAACTCCCTCTTACAAGCACGCTTTCCCCTCCTATTTATAATAGCAAAGAAACAGTTTTCCTTTTCCCATAAAAATTCCTAGTCGAAACTACCCTCACTTCCTTTATCCTATTAGGACACTGACTTATCAACTTTTCCCCATGAAAGTAGGATAACTTTTCTTCTTATCCGTAAAAATAGGATGTCTTATCTTTTGGAGCATATCTCGCCATATTCTCGGTCTTCATGAGGTCGGTCACAATGGTCTTTTGAACTGAGAATGCTGCTATCGATCTGATAATGCCCGACCATCCGGTCTGGAGTGGTCGGTTACCGATCATAAAGTGCTCGGCCCTTTACTGTTGGCTTTTAGTGGTCAGGTCGACATTAATGATCTTGACCGAGAAAGGAATTACCTTTTTCCCCTGTCGTACTGCTTAAATATCATAGGGCCTGAAAATACCATCAACATATGTCCCCTAGTTCTCGGTTCCAACGAGTATACAAGTTGGTGCCAAGAACTACATAAAAAGAATAGTACTCCTAATGGAGTGATGGCTAGCCTTTGTGAGGAGAAGTTTATTGGCATGTCACCACCATATCCTCGGTACGATTGAGATGCTCGGTCTGACTTCTTTTTCCGCCAGAACCAAAATCCATTTATCGCCCTTCTGTAAACCGTCCCTCGAGACACGCAACTGTCACATCCTCTTAAATGCCCATCAGATCACTTCTAGGGTTTAACGGGAGCCTGCCACTTGTCAACCATCCGTCGTCCTCCCGCCAAAAAGAAAGCAATCCGACCGCCATCGTCAACTCAAAGGACGCCCAATCTCATCCGTCCATCCAACTCTGAAAGATCATTTTAAAAGACGACATGTGGTGTACATCTGACGCCCTCGTTCGATCCAACGGCCACAAATGCACCGAACAGATTATAAGAAAACGAAGTAATACACTATTGCATTCTTTTACGTACGCTTCGAATTTCCCCAACCGCGAGAACTCATCTTTCCCAACTGTGCTCAGTGAACTCAAAGAACGACCAGACCGCACCGAGAAATCTGCAACCCTTCTAAAAGAACCAAGTAAGTTTTCTGAACGACCTCCCTGCTTTGCTTTTCATGAGTTGCGAATCCTGCTTTTTTCTTGTGTGTTTGGCTTTATGTTGCTAGGGAGAGATTTATGGTTTGATTGATGTTGTTAGGGAATTTAGAACTCACAGGTTTAGTTTTCCCGAAATCCCAGGGTAACTGTGAAATCCCTGGCCGTTTTAGAAATTAGCTATAGACTGACCTCCCCCCCTTTTTTTATTTCTCGGATGTTAGGGATGCCTGACAACAAGTCTTCCTCTGCAAACTCTGTTAGACCTTCGACCCCCTGTTGAAGAGCTCTCCTCGAGCTCGGGGGCACCAAGCATAGAGGACCTCGACACTACCCCCACCCCTTCTAAAACTGAACAAGATACTTACCATCAGAGAATTCCTCGGAAGGACCCAGAGCCCGATGATTTTGACTGCTCGGCTTTGGACATGGATCGGTCATCCAAAATAACTGAAGATGATCTAGCACTGCTCTGGCAGCGATATGATATTCCGATAGATATTGACCTTGAAGTCCCATGTCCATTGGATCGTGCTAGTCAACCCGATGAGGGTTCGGTGGCACTTCTCCCGGCTTTCTTTGAGTGTGGACTCCGGCTGCCAATTCAACATTATTTCGCCTGGATGCTGGCCGAGATGGAGATCGCCTCTTGTCAACTGAGCCTGAATAGTTGGAGGATTTTGGCCGGGCTACATGTGATTTGGAGTCGGGCGGGACTCAGTGAACCCTCTCTTGAAGAAGTGAAGAGGTTGTATCGATTGAAGGCCAACCCAAGCACGCACCATGGTTGGTATTACCTTTCTGCTTATGCTGATTCGTCAAACATTGTCGGCAAGCTCCCCGACTCCAACAAAAACTTCAAAGATTTATGGTTCTGGGCCATAGGAGATTGGGGACGGATCCTGAGATCATACGAAGAGAAGGTTTCCGTCCCGGATATCTTTAGAGCGGAAGGTTAGGAATCTAACCCTTGGTGTTCCTGCTCTTGATTTTATGATAGGATTTTAACTTCTTTGACTTTTCCCAACTTGTTGGAGGGACGCTCCCAAAGTCTCCTACCAGGTCCGGGCACGGGTACGCTGGGCTCGGTGATATGCCGACCATTGGAAGTAATTGGTTAACGATGCGGCCTTTGTCGAGTCGGTCCTGATTCGAACTGCTCCTCCGAAGGTTCCAAGGTGAATAGGTAGATTCATACTAACCCTCTGACCGATCCTTTTGTTTGTTTAGCATGATAATAATTTGAAATTATTCAGATTCTGGTCTGACCACTTCTCTGCCCTTTGCCTTTTACAGGAATGTCGAAGAGGCCGAAATACCTTGATCAGTTGTCTGGCGCAACAAAGAAAACCGGCCATGTTGGAACCGGGCCCTCTCGGAAACGGCCAACAACTGGAGCCAAAAAGGTAACTGAAGAGGCAGCCCCGTCAGCTACCCAAAGCTTATCTCCCTCTTCCAGGGCATCGCCAACAAACTCCGCCCGACCTACCAGCCCATCAAAACCTACCAGAAAAAGGAGGCATCCGTTCGGGGCAGAGGAAACCGAGATGAATCAGGGGGTGGAGGAGGAACGGGTCCTGAGCAAGAGGCAGCCAGTTCGGAAGGAGAAGAAAGTGTCGGAGGGTTCCACCAAAAAATAGAAAGGCGTCGTGATTCTTGGCGTAGAAGACCTTGGTCAGGACATCAGGGAGGCCAATTCTCATCTGGTGCCGGCAATCAACGAACTGGCCGAAGTGGTCCCTCCGGCAAAGATCCCAAGATACGAAGATCTCTCTCCCGAGGATGTTGTTACATTGTTGTGCTCCTAGATGGCCAAGGTAGCCACACTTCCCTTATTTCCGTTGTGAGTTCATGACTTAGTTTGATTTCTAATTTTCTGTTTCTTCTTGGCAGGTGACTTATCTGGCGGCCAAGAACAATGATCTCCTCCCGAGTCTTTTATCCGAGGGTGGCCAAGCCCAGAGGCTCCCAAACCGACTTATTGAAATGGAGGCTGAGCTGGCCCGCAAAGAAGAAAACATAAAAAATCTAGATCTGGCTACCGTTGAGGCCTATACAACAAATAAAGCTCTCCGGGCCGCTGCCTCTCTAGAGAGGAAAAATGTTGATGCTGCCAAGAAGGACTTGGAGGCTGCCAAGGCTGACAACAGGATCCTACAGGTGGAAGTGCGCAACGTTGAGTCCAAACTGAGGGCCAAAGATGAAGAGCTGGTACGGTCCCGGGACAAGCTTAAGAGGAAGGAAGCTGAGTTGGAGGTCGAGAGGGATGCAATCAGACTTGAGGGGGCCGAGAATATGATCTTGTGGTGAGACAAAACTCGCCTCCGAGCTGAGGGAAACACTTGGCACTGGGGGGAAATGTTATGTCCCCTGTCCAACAAAACAGACTCAGTGGGACGTAACCCGACCCCGAGCTAAGAGAAACACTTGGCACTGGGGAAACATTACGTCCCTAGTCCAAAAAATGGCATCGGTTGAACGAATTCAGCCCCGAGCCGAATAACCAAGTGGCCTTGGCGGAATGAATCCAGCATTGAGCTGATTAAGCAAGTGGCCTCGGTGGAACGAATCAAGCCCCGAGCCGATTAACAAAGAGGCCTCGGCGGAACGGATCCGGCCCCGAGCCAAACAACCAAGTTGCCTCGGCGAAACGAATCCAGCCCCGAGCCGACTAATCCTTGGGACTTATTCAGAAGGGAAGTGAATCAACCTTTGAAGCCCTATCGGATTTGGCATGGGCATCTCCTTGCCAGACCAACGAAAAACAAAAACATAACTTTTAGAAAATAAAATCAAAAAACGGGGGTGACTTAACACTTATCCCAAAGAAATAACACGGATGCCTCAAAACAACGTCCCGTCCGAGGTCTCCAAAACACAATTATGAATCTTTCAATTCAGTGTCCCGGCGAACCAGGATTCGGATCAAAGAGCGTTTAGGATGGTAAGGGCACATTCCTCTATACGTCAGGTAACTATGGAGCTTGCGTTTCGTTCGAGGGCTCCTCCTGACAACGCTGGAGCACGTATACGCCACAATGGTGTAATCCTTCCTCGTGCTATGCTTCTCACGGATCCGAATGACCGAATAGGTAGGATCAAAGAGTGTCCGAAACATTAAGGGCATGCTCATCCTTATGCTCGGTAACACTGGTGCAAGCAAACGCCACGAGGGCATAATCCCTCCTCGTGCTATGCTTCTCACGGATCTGAATGACCGAATAGGTAGGGATGAAAGAGTTTCTGAAACATTAAGGGCATGCTCCTCCTTATGCTCGGTAACACTGGAGCAAGCAAGCGCCACGAGGGCATAATCCCTCCTTGTGCTATGCTTCTCACGGATCCGAATGACCGAATATGTAGGGATCAAAGAGTGTCTGAAACATTAAGGGCATGCTCCTCCTTATGCTCGGTAACACTGGAGCAAGCAAACGCCACGAGGGCATAATCCCTCCTCGTGCTATGTTTCTCACGGATCCGAATGACCGAATAGGTAGAGATCAAATAGTGTCTAAAACATTAAGGGCATGCTCCTCCTTATGCTCGGTAACACTGGAGCAAGAAAACATCACGAGGGCATAATTGTTGGAGTTCTACGGTCCCAAGGATCGAATCAAAAGCATATAAACATGTATGAATACAATCGAGAAAGTCGCGGAATACTTACATCGATCGGTTGAGCGACGTGAGAGGCAACAAAGCTTCAAATTCTGCTCGGCAGTGGCAGTTCACAGCTCACTGATTTTTCTGCCATGGATGTCTTCTTCAAGCTCCAACCATCGTCGAACGATTCTCAGCTCATGGGTAGACTTCCCTATCACCTTCGCATGACTTTGTAGTGTGCTAGCACTCCCAATTTTGCCACAAAATCGTGACTCTGGCTTTCCATTTCTTCCTTGGTTCACGGCAGTGAGCTGCCAAGAACAGAAGAAAAACAGCCTTTAAAGGGCGTGAGAGAGGAGAGATGAAGTGAGAGAGAGATATGTTTGGTTGATGGCTAAAGTGTATCTAATACACTTATGTGAATTTCAAATTCATTTCATGTGAATTTGGCTTTCAAAAACTCAAGCAATTAAAGCCAATCAACCACCATCAACTCACATCACTCATAAATAGTGACTTGCGTCAATCACTCAAAGTGAAAGACATGGATCACTTGATTGACGAATGATGTGACGCTAGATGCCACTAGCGATTTGATGCTTGATTTGACTTGCGTGCCGCACTCGAATTCAAAATGCGAATGCGCTCGCAAATAATCCCGGGCTCGGTTTCTTTAATTCCAAATTAACGAATTTTCTGTTGCGATGTAATTAAATCTAATTTAATTAAATAATCATACCTAGCATAATTACTATTCACATCGCTAACGAATTAATTCTAAATTAATTCATTTTCCCGAATTAAAATATAATTTTAATTCCGCGTCGAAATCTAATTTCGTTTAATATATCAAATATATTAATTTATCGATTAATTCCAAATTAATCGTTATCTCTCTTTAATTGATATTTTATCCCAGATAAAATATCTCATCAATTAATCCCAGATTAATTTTCTCTCTCTTCTAATTAATCTCAGATTAATTTAGAGTGTGAGTCATACGACATTGGTGAATCTTCAGGAAGCGACCCATGAGATCCCTGGATATGTTGGCAGTAAATTCGGTCGTCGGACTATCCGAACACGTAAATACCAAGTACTATGTTTTACCGATTTACAAGACAAGGTTGGCTTCTAGCAAAGCACCATGCCTACCCAATTCTCCAGAAATATCCTTACAGAAATAAAAGATATATATCAGCAGTAGTATATGTAGTATTGTGTTTGTCGATCCAATATCGGATGATCACGTGCTAGGCCTGGGGCTGGAATTGTGTCTGCCCTGTACAAAGCACATGTCGGATGTCTGGTGACTAGTCTCTATAATCGGAAAAACCTGACCTTGTCATTTTATCCCGATAGCTGCAGCATTTAAGAGAACCAGTCCCGTATCCTACATGACCATCATCTCCACTATGACTAGAGTGATACTTCCGTCTTGACATCACACCCAACACACTACGATTCTCAATATACCCAGCATTGGCGTACACAGAACCTGTTAAAGTCCTGGACGACCGCAACCGAAGTATATTGATTGTCGCAAGTATTAGCGGTGCAAGTCTCAGGTTAAGACCAAATACACCTACCCTGATTTCAAACTTCCATAGACACATAGTCATACTACCAATGGAATTCCGAGGGGGTCTATCCAGAGCGAAACTGTTTCTCGTACCATCGGTAAAACACAACCTCCTATTACACTTGTATGAGTATCCTATACCCAAATATATGAGAACTATGACGTTGTGCCATCACAACGCGCACAAGTGTAATACTAGTCTTTTACACATTTATCGATGTCCAATCTCGACAATACTCTAACTAGGGATATTTAATGATTTATATTTCGTGGACTGATACTGTTTCATATCATTCTCAATCCAGGAACAAATCATAGGGACCTCCTATCATTTATATATCTTGGTGATCTAATCACAAATGATAAGAGTGCAATCTCCTTTGTCACATAGTTAATTTGTACAACAACACCATGATCTGTACAAATAGTGAAGCTATGGGTCATAATTGTCCAACAATCTCCCACTTGGCCTATAGCCAGTCACTCGAGTGTCTTACACCCGAACTATGTACGGCTGGCTTAAATTGCTGAGAAAAGGCTTTCGTCAGTGGATTTGCACGATTATCGTCTGATGCGATTTATACGATCATCACATCGCAACGATGTATGATCCGAACGAATTAGATGAATATCGAAGTATGTATCTGGATCGTTGATGAGACCATTAATTCTTTAGCCTGTGCTGACGCCTAGCTCAGCTGCTAACAGAATTATATCTAATCTAATTAGATTATTATCGACCCAAAAGGCTTCTATTGCTGCCTCAGTTGCATCAATTAACCCGCATTTGTTGTTTATTTGGTAACAGTATCTTGCTTGGAAGATTTCCAGCTCACTTTTCCGATATTCAAACTTTATAGTACCGTTGTTCGACTTATAGTCGTTTTTATCGGTTAGGAAACTTACAGCAGTGATCCCAGTTTCTTCAAGTTCTCCTTCTCCATAGTTTAAGATAGCATCCTTAGTTCTCTAAGATACTAACGGATGTTCTTAACATCAATCCAGTGACTATCACTTGGATTGGCCTGTTTGTGAATCCATATGCTCAAAGCATATGAGACACCAGGTTGCGTACATTTTTCAATGTACCATTTCACGGAGAGTTTTCTCGAAAGCCAAGCTTTCACCAATTTTATTATGGGAATATCATTTCCATGAAATGACATATATTATCATTATTTATAAGACAGCCACTGTCAGTGCGCTCCCACTAACCCTCTTATATACACAAGAATCATTTCGTTTTGAATTAAATCATACTCCATTATGATTACATCAAAAATGATAATTCCAAGAACCTATGATTGCTTCAATCCAAACATGGATCGAATAACCCGCAAACCTTGTTTGCTAGTTTTGGTACGACAAAATAAATAGGATGTTGTAAACATCCTCCAAAAGATTTCCTTTTCAGGAAAGCGATTTTCCCGTTAAGCTGACATATTTCATAAATGAAATACGCAGCTTTAGCAAGCATTATCCAAATGGATTTACTGTGGCAACAGTTGAAAGGTTGAATCGTAATAAACACAATGTTGATAACGATACCTTTCCGCTAAAAGCCTAGCTTTATACGTTGGTATGTTGCCTTCCATGTATGTCTTCCTTGAAGACTTATATAGTACCAATAGGCACAATGCCTTACGGTACATCAACTAGTATCCAAACATAGTTGATATACATGGAATCCATTTCGGACTCATGGCACTTTGCCATAATAGGGAGTCGATGCCTTGTATCACTTCCTCATACGTAGTCAGTTGGCATACCTCAAAAGATTAACATCTTTACGAGGTGAGATCAGAAACCTATACCCGAGGTTGTTTTCTGACTCTCTCCGACATACGCGGTTCTTGTGTATTCGAAGATTAATGGTAATAGTTTCATCCTTGATGAACTATTTATGTTCCATTAAGGAATAGGTGCCTTGAATAGTGTTACTCCAATTTTCATCGAGTTTTACTATCCTCCCACTTACCACTGCATATCGGTATTCCTCTTAGGAAAACAGCATGGTGAGCAACAATCTAATTGTTCTCTTGTGAGTTGTATAAGTACTATACTTTGGTATCCCTGGGATAACCTACAATTAGGCACTTATCCAATTTGGGTTTTGGTTTGGTATCATCCAAACATATGCCTAGCAAACCCAAATATTCAGGAATGAGAAACCTGGTTTCTTTCCTGTTCATATCTAATATGATATATGTCAAACAGATTTTATGGGACCTTATTCAAAATAAGTTCTTGCACTGTTTATACTTATCCGTTGAAGGAAATGGTAGCTCAGAGTGACTCATGATTAACCTTATCCTGTCCAATAAAATTTGGTTACTCAGTTCGGACACACCGTCAAAATGACATGTTCCGGGAGGAGTCCTCATTTGAAAGAATACTATACTCTTTCAAGTATACTTGAAACTTATTGCTTAAGTATTTTCCATTATGGTCTTACCGTGACGGTTTAATACTTTTGTTGATGGTGTTTTTAAGCACTATGATATTTAAGCAGCACGGCATGGGTAAAAGGGTAAATTCCCTTGTTGATCGAGATCATTAATACCGACCCGACCACATGAGTTAGGGGTCGAGCGATTATGATCGGTAACCCGACCACTTAAGATCGGATGACCGGGCATTATCAGATCGACAACAGCATTCTCAGTTCAAAGGACTATTATGACTGACCTCATGAAGACCGACCAGATATCGAGATATGTTCCAGAGATAAGTTATCCTATTCTTATGGGGTAAGGGGATAAGATATCATATTCTTATGGGGTAAGGAGAAAAGTTATCCTTTTTTCATGGGGAAAACTGGTGAGTCAGAATCCTAGTAGGATAAAGAAAGTAAAGGTAGTTTTGATTAGGAATCCTTATGAGAAAAGTGAATAGTTTCAACTAGGAAATTCTTGTAGGAGAAGGAATCTGATTTCTACACTATTATAAATAGAAGGGTAGAGTGTGCATAAGGGGAGAAAAAGTGGAAAGGAACAAGTTGAAAGTGGAGATGAGAATCAATATCAGAATAATCAAGCTCTGACTTGTGAAAAACACAAAAAGATCTGAGAAGCGTGTTTGAGTAATAAAAGTATCATCCTGTTTGTGTCCGTGGACGTAGGTCGGATCCAAATCCACCGAACCACGTTAAATCTCCTTGTTCATTGGTGCATTTATCTGTCTTTTGCTAAATTTGCTTTTGGTCCCCCATAACCAAACAAATTCACTATTGAGGGAGGATTGTCTCGGGGGTAATATTCCCATATTACCCTGAGACCAAAATCAGCCGTCAACAGTTGGCGCCGTCTGTGGGGAACTCAACAAAAAGCAGCTCGCGTAGTAAGACGATGGCAGAAGATGGAAATCACTGATCGTCAAGGATTTCACCAGATAGTTCGGGAAATCCAGGATAAATGTCTGTTGGCCGAGCCTAATTTGAGGAGTTTCCCGATTGAGGAGGGAAATAGTAGGGCATAATCTATCTACCATAACGTAAGGGGACATGCCACGAATGGGTGCAGATACCTGCGGGAGCAGGTGGAAGACTTGGTGAAAGAAGGCTATATCAGTGTGTACATAGACCACTCGGTTTTTTAGGTCGACCAAGTTGATAGCGGAAGTCATCCTGTCGGATGCGTGGAATGCTGAGATGCAGAGAGGATGTATTAAGAAGAGCCTTGCTTGTAGTGACCCTTGTAGAGTTGCAAGAAAGGCAACGGATCCCAAAAAGGTGAGTAAGACCTCTTTTGTCTTAGGTTGACATTTGATTATGCTTGTTTTTATGGCCCACATAATGATTTTGATATTTGTTTTACGGCTCGGGTCTGCTCTTGTACCACCGAGTCCGCTTTGTTGATATATGTTTTACGGCTCGGGTCTGCTCTTGTACCACCGAGACCGATGTTCCTTCCGGCTCGGGTCTGCTCTTGTACCGCCGAGACCGATGTTTCTTTCCGGCTCGGGTCTGCTCTTGTACCGCCGAGACCGATGTTTCTTTCCGGCTCGGGTCTGTTCTTGTACCGCCGAGATCGATCTTTATTTTGGCTCGAGGATGGATTTCGTTCCGCCGAGGCCACTTGTTTATTCGGCTCGGGGCTGGATTTCGTTCCGCCGAGGCCGCTTGTTTATTCGGCTCGGGGCTGGATTTCGTTCCGCCGAGGCCGCTTGGTTATTCGGCTCGGGGCTGGATTTCGTTCCGCCGAGGCCAATTGATTATTCAGGCTGGATTTCGTTCCGCCGAGGCTCATTGTTTATTAGGCTCGGGGCTGGATTCCGTTCTGCCGAGGCCGGTTGTTTATTCGGCTCGGGGCTGGATTTCGTTCCGCCTAGGCCGCTTGGTTATTCGGCTCGGGGCTGGATTTCGTTCCGCCGAGGCCAATTGATTATTCAGGCTGGATTTCGTTCCGCCGAGGCTCCTTGTTTATTAGGCTCGGGGCTGCACTTCGTTCCGCCGAGGCCACTTGTATATTTGGCTCGGGGCTGGATTTCGTTCCGTCAAGGCCACTAGTTTATTCGGCTCGGGGCTGGATTTCGTTCCGCCGAGGCCGCTTGTTTATTCGGCTCGGGGCTGGATTTCATTCCACCGAGGCCGCTTGTTTATTCGGCTCGGGGCTGGATTCCGTTCCGCCGAGGCCGCTTGTTTATTCGGCTTGGGGCTGGATTTCGTTCCGCCGAGGCCGCTTGTTTATTCTGCTCGAATCTGGATTTCGTTTCGCCGAGGCCACTTGGTTATTCGGCTCGGGGCTGGATTTCGTTGCGCCGAGGCCACTTGTTTATTCAGGCTGGATTTCGTTTCGCCGAGGCTACTTGTTTATTCGGCTCGGGGCTAGACTTCGTTCCGCCGAGGCCATTTGTTTATTCGGGTCGGGGCTGGATTTCGTTCCGTCGAGGCCACTTGTTTATTCAGCTCGGGGTTGGATTTCTTTCTGCCGAGGCCGCTTGTTTATTCGGCTCGGGGCTGGATTTCGTTCCGCCGATGCCGCTTGTTTATTCGGGTCGGGGCTAGATTTCATTCCGCCGAGGCCGCTTGTTTATTCGGCTCGGGGCTGGATTCCGTTCCGCCGAGGCCACTTGTTTATTCGGCTCAGGGCTGGATTTCGTTCCGCCGAGGCCGCTTGTTTATTCGGCTCGGGGCTGGATTTCGTTCCGCCGAGGCCTCTTGGTTATTCGGCTCGGGGCTGGATTTCGTTCCGCCGAGGCCACTTATTATTCGGGCTGGATTTCGTTCCGCCGAGGCTACTTGTTTATTCGGCTTGGGGCTGGACTTCGTTCCGCCGAGGCCACTTGTTTATTCGGCTCAGGGCTGGATTTCGTTCCGGCAAGGCCACTTGTTTATTCGGCTCGGGGCTGGATTTCGTTCCGCCGAGGCCGCTTGTTTATTCAGCTCGGTCGTTCCGCCGAGGCCGCTTGTTTATTCAGTTCGGGGCAGGATTTCATTCCGCCAAGGCCGTTTGTTTATTCGGCTCGGGTCTGAATTCCGTTCCGCCGAGGCCGCTTGTTTATTCGGCTTGGGGCTGGATTCCGTTCCGCCGAGGCCGCTTGTTTATTCGGCTTGGGGCTGGATTTCGTTCCGCCGAGGCCGCTTGTTTATTCGGCTCGAATCTGGATTTCGTTTCGCCGAGGCCACTTGGTTATTCGGCTCGGGGCTGGATTTCGTTGCGCCGAGGCCACTTGTTTATTCAGGCTGGATTTCGTTTCGCCGAGGCTACTTGTTATTCGGCTCGGGGCTAGACTTCGTTCCGCCGATGCCACTTGTTTATTCGGCTCGGGGCTGGATTTCGTTCCGTCGAGGCCACTTGTTTATTCAGCTCAGGGTTGGATTTCGTTCTGCCGAGGCCGCTTGTTTATTCGGCTCGGGGCTGGATTTCGTTCCGCGAGGCCGCTTGTTTATTCGGGTCGGGGCTGGATTTCATTCCGCCGAGGCCGCTTGTTTATTCGGCTCGGGGCTGGATTTCGTTCCGCCGAGGCCACTTGTTTATTCGGCTCAGGGCTGGATTTCGTTCCGCCGAGGCCGCTTGTTTATTCGGCTCGGGGCTGGATTTCGTTCCGCCGAGGCCTCTTGGTTATTCGGCTCGGGGCTGGATTTCGTTCCGCCGAGGCCACTTTATTATTCGTGCTGGATTTCGTTCCGCCGAGGCTACTTGTTTATTCGGCTCGGGGCTGGACTTCGTTCCGCCGAGGCCACTTGTTTATTCGGCTCGGGGCTGGATTTCGTTCCGCCGAGGCCGCTTGTTTATTCAGCTCGGTCGTTCCGCCGAGGCCGCTTGTTTATTCAGTTCGGGGCAGGATTTCATTCCGCCAAGGCCGTTTGTTTATTCGGCTCGGGTCTGAATTCCGTTCCGCCGAGACCGCTTGTTTATTCGGCTTGGGGCTGGATTTCGTTCCGCCGAGGCAGCTTGTTTATTTATTCGGCTCGGGGCTGGATTCCATTCCGCCGAGGCCACTTGTTTATTCGGCTCAGGGGTGGATTTCGTTCCGCCGAGGCCGCTTGTTTATTCGGCTCGGGGCTGGATTTCGTTCCGCCGAGGCCGCTTGGTTATTCGGCTCGGGGCTGGATTTTGTTCCGCCGAGGCCACTTTATTATTCGGGCTGGATTTTGTTCCGCCGAGGCTACTTGTTTATTCGGCTCGGGGCTGGACTTCGTTCCGCCGAGGCCACTTGTTTATTCGGCTCGGGGCTGGATTTCGTTCCGGCAAGGCCACTTGTTTATTCGGCTCGGGGATGGATTTCGTTCCGCCGAGGCCGCTTGTTTATTCAGCTCGGTCGTTCCACCGAGGCCGCTTGTTTATTCAGTTCGGGGCAGGATTCATTCCGCCGAGGCCGCTTGTTTATTTGGCTCGGGTCTGAATTCCGTTCCGCCGAGGCCGCTTGTTTATTCGGCTGGGGGCTGGATTTCGTTCCGCCGAGGCAGCTTGTTTATTCAGCACGGGGCTGGATTTCGTTCCGCCGAGGCCGCTTGGTTATTCGGCTCGGGGCTGGATTTCGTTCGGCCGAGGCCACTTGTTTATTCGGGCTGGATTTCGTTCCGCCGAGGCTACTTATTTATTCGGCTCGGGGCTGGACTTCGTTCCGCCGAGGCAACTATTTTATTCGGCTCGGGGCTGGATTTCGTTCCGTCGAGGCCACTTGTTTATTCGTCTCGGGGCTGGATTTCGTTCCGCCGAGGCCGCTGTTTTTATTCGGCTCAGGGCTGGATTTCATTCCGCCGAGGCGCCGCTTGTTTATTCGGCTCAGAGTTGGATTTCATTCCGCCGAGGCCGCTTGTTTATTCGGCTCGGGGCTGGATTCCGTTCCGCCGAGGCCGCTTGTTTATTCGGCTTGTAGGGGTTTTTAGGGGGTGAATCCGGTAACGCAGCGGAAGCGGCGGAAGATCGAATATTCCGATTTCAAAACTTTTTCTCGGATTAATTAATAAACATATTTATTTAATATTCCAATAATCAAATTATGAAATAAAATTTCAAATGAATCATATTCAAGTGAAATTACCAAATTACCCTTACATGGTATTTTGTCCATTTTAGTCCGAAATTGATCTAATCAATTTTGAATGATTCTAAATCATTTCTAAGATGAACTTAGCATGTTCAAAACAAAAATCAAACACCAAAAGCTACAAAAAAACCCAAAATTCAAGAGCTTGGCCGATGCACCATTTGGTGCCAAATTGTGCACTTTGTCATTTCATGCTTCGAAACACATCAAGATGTAATCCAATCAACATGAAACTTTATATGCATCATATACACATCCAAATACACAACATATATGAAAAGCCCCAAATTTGGAATTGGTCATGAACCCTAATTTTTCAATTTCTTCAAATTGGACAAATTAGACCAAATTGGTTAAATCAATTACTTTAATCATTTTCTTCCATCCAATCAAAGTCTCAACACAATGAAACAACTCAAGATCAAATCTAGGTCATCTAAGAGTGGGTC